>JAAEAF010012399.1:0-46409 GCA_011037195.1 Triatoma infestans | reverse complement strand
ATCTGAGGAGGGCCTACCCAGAGAACCCACATGTGTGTGTACTAACTAAACTTAAGACCAGTCCAACTTTGAAATACAGTCATTAGAACCAAAACTAAATGTAAATATTTCTTTTAAACAGATGCAACGGATCAGTGTGGACGGTACAAAGGCAGTCGCCCTACCCCCAATCCAATCGTGTTCTTGTTTTTTTATTTCATTTTCCGTTTCCTTGTTCAACTAATATCCCCTAACTCTTGTCATTGTTGTCACGCTTTTATAGATATATGTATATATATATATATTTTTTTTTGAGTGTTTAAGATAAAAAAAACTGGTGTCATGTACTAATATGACTATCTTTTACTGCAATTTACATAATTTTGATATATTATTTATAAGCCAACGCTCTACGGTTACTATTATTATTATTCGGGTGTCTAGTGGCGTGGGACCTAAGCCTATGTGGCTTTTATCCCCCCGATACTCCCCATGTTCCCTTAATTAATCTACCCCGGTAGCTTACCGGTTAATCTACAATATCCCAAGATATCCCTAAACTCCAAATCACCCAGGCAATCTTGCGAGAGTGGTGCCCTCCCAAATACGCGAAACCTAGTACCAGCGAAACGGGGACACTGACATAAGCAGTGGTACACCGTTTCCCTAACTCCATCGTCGCAGTTCTGATAAATGGGACTAGACGTCCTGGCCCTATGTTAAACAAGTGACTGACTGGATACACTAAGGTCCTCAGACCTATCCTACTGAGGGACAGGAGATACTCCGAAATTTCCCCATTGCTTCTTGCTTTTTATAAATCTTTAGCTTGGAGGCACCCTGCGTGCCCCCCCCCCACCCAGCGTTTCTCCAAGAACTCTCTTGCCAAAGTCCTAATCTGTTTATAACGGGAAACGTCCTTGTTGGCTGCAAGGGCTGGTTCAGACCACAAAATGGTAATGTGTCCCCTCCCTAGCCAACTGATCCGCCCTCTCATTACCCTCTATTCCCGCATGTTCTACGGTAACTAACTTGGCTTCATTTCTTCATTTTATAGCAGGCGAACTTAGTAATGGTTTCCAGGTGGATATGATTTATACTGATTTTAAAAAAGGCTTTTGACCGCGTCCCTCACTCCTTGTTAGTAGAGAAACTGAAGTTGCTTGGCTCGTGTGGTCCTATGCTGAAGTGGTTTGAAGATTATCTTCGGGATAGAAAATGCCGGGTAAGGTGGCACGTTGGTTCGATGCTGTATCTGGTATACCTCAAGGATCACACCTTGGACCGTGGCTCTTTCTAATTTTTATTAACGACCTACTACTAAAGATCTCGGACGTTGACGTACTTGCATTTGCGGATGACTTGAAGTTTTTCCATAGAGTTGCTTCTCAGTCGGACTGCAGTATAATTCAAGATACCCTCCGGATTGTTTCTGACTGGTGCTGCAGTAATAGCATGGAGCTTAATGTTAAAAAAATGCTGACATTTTTTTTTATCGCAAAAAGCGTTTTATATCGTATCACAGTACCTAATTGATGGCAAACCATTGGAGAGGACTCGTAACGTGAGGGATTTAGGAGTTACTCTGAGTCATGACCTCTCTTTTACGATTCAGTTTGAATATGTAGGCAGGAAATCATCGAGAGCGCTGGGTTTTGTAATAAGGCCCACTCGTGATCTTAGAGATCCCAAAGCGGTGCTAACTGTGTATAATGCATATGTTAGAAGCCTTCTTGAGTATGCTCCGTTGATTTGATGTCCCTTACACTATGAAGGATATAGCTAGACTTGAAGCTATACAAACCCGTTTTATCAGGACTTTTAACAAAAGGTTATCCAGCGGTGCAACTCATTTCTGCTCTCTAGAGTCTAGAAGACGTAATGCTGGTCTTCTATTCTTAAAGAAGCTCTTGAATGGTGAAATTGATTGCATGGCGCTACTTGCTGCCATTCCTTTTCATGTACCACCTCGCTGCTTGCGCAGTACTTCGCATTTCGTGATCCCTGCCGTTAAGACTAATGCGCTGTTCAACGCTGACATCATTTGTAGAATATGCAGGTCATGCAATGAGTATATTCCTAGTGATGTGGATTTCCAAATGGCGTCTGGACTTTTCAAGAAACATTTTTTCATTACTTGAAGTTTTACTGTTAAATTTGCATGTATTACTTTATTGTTATTATACTTATGTATCACTTGTAATGACTTCAAGTGATACATAAATATCTCTACGGTTACTATTATTATTATTCGGGTGCCTAGTGGCGTGGGACGTAAGCCTATGAGGCTTTTAAGCCCCCGATACCCCCCATGTTCCCTTAATTAATCTCTCCCGGTAGCTCACCGATCAGTCTACAATATCCCAAGATATCCTTAAACTCCAACCCGCCTAGGCAATCCTGCGAGAGTGGTGCCCTCCTAAATTCGCAAAACCTAGTACCAGCGAAACGGGGACACTGACATAAATAGTGGTACACCGTTTCTCTAACTCCGTCTTCGCAGTTCTGACAAATGGGACTAGACGTCCTGGCCCTATCTTAAACAAGTGACTGGACACACTTGCGTGTATCATCAATTCTATCAACGGCTTATGCCGTTTGTTGTTAAAAATAAATAAAATAAAAATAAATAAAATAATTTAGTTTACGAATTCCCAGAATAACTGAAAATATAATCAGTTTATATATATGCATTCGATGTATAGCGGAAAAGTCGTGCTTCCGGTTAACACTTCGAAATTATAGTTTTCTCCATACATTAAATTCTTATGAATAATTATATAGTCGGGATAGTAAAATACAAATTAGTTTGGATAGGGACCAAAACGCAAAAAATTGTAATCGTATCAAGTTTTAACCGGAAATATCCTTTTTGAGGCCTACTAAGCCCCAAAAAAGTGGTTTGTATGTATAACTGTGTGTGTGTGTATGTATGTGAACAGCATAGCTCAAAAACCAAGAAAAATTGTAGAAAGTTGAAACTTGATATTCCATTTAGGTATCACCATGGGATCTGACAGTACGTTATCTGTCAAAATTCCTCAAACCGGAAGTACTACTTTACAAGTTTTCTTTTTTTTTTTTTTTTTTTTTTTTACTTTTTTGCGATTTTCTCAAAAATGGTTTCCAACAATTTTTTTGAAACTTTGTTAAATCAAAGTACACATACAAAGAGCTACAATGTTTATTTGAAACATTTCTCCGGTAAAATTCATTTAACGATAATTTTGGGGCAGAGGTGGGGTTATGGTTTTGTCTAAAGTGTTATTTTTCAGTTTACTATACAACAATTCTATCATCTAAATAATATTCATAATATTAATTAATTAATATTAAATTTGTTGAAATTCCGTGTTTAAAAAAAAAAAAATCGGATGACCGGAAGTGTGTTTACTTTACCACCTTTACTAAATGATTTTTGTTTTTTTTTTTTTTTTCACTTTTTCGCGATTCATTCTCAAAAAACAAATAGATCGACGATTTTTTCTTGAAACTTTACATATAAACTACACATACAAAGATGTATAACTTTTATTTGAAACATTTCTCTGGGTAAAATACATTTAAGGGCACTTTTAAGGCAGGTGTGGGGTTATGTTTTTTCTCTAAAGTGCTATCATAAGTTGATTATACAATTCTATCATCTAAACAAAATTAATTATAAATAAATAGTTGGCCAAAATTTTCGAGTTTTAAGAAAATTAGTAAACCGGAAGTGCGCTTTTACTGAACAGTTTTTTTTATTTATTTAGTTTTTGACGAATTTCATTAAACTTGTCACACTAATTATAAAATTTGTCAATTATAATTTTGAAAACTAGAGTAATAGAAAGTTGTGTGAGTGTTTCACACCAGATTTTTTTGTTGTTGTTTTTTTTTTGATCCCGGTTTACTTCATTCGCGTTAAGACTGGCTATAAACATATTTCCATTACAGCACTAGACAGATCATTCATTTAGCAATGGTGGTGCAAACTATTTCGTATGTCTGCTGAAGAACTCCCAGGAATATGGTACAATCGTATCATTTTGAACATATGATTAAAATAGCTTTTGGAAAACTTTAAAAGCAATAAATTGGTTCAAGCTCTTACATGACGTACTTTGTTCCGCTTTGCATGACGAAGGTATGCAATCTTTAAATGATTATAATGAGGGGACACTGCGTTGGAGTTTGCCATTTTTTAGGAGAACCCAAAGGCAAATAGGTTTATATGTGCTAAGAAAACCCTGTCTAGCTGTGAATGGACGAACATCATAAAGCTCAATACGAATTACGCCCCTCTTCGTGATGTTCCTGGAGTTGGTGGACAGCCTGCGGTAGCTGTTAGACCCATCTGTCGCAGATGTGGCGAGAGCCTGAAACAACACCAGCCCATGTGCTTGGTACATGTCCGAATAACATGCTCCTAATAACTTGACGCCATCACAGAGTGAAGCACGCTATCATGGATTTGCTAGATCAAAGGGGCTTTACAAGTTTTGAGGAAGTTTATGCCATCTATACGGACGGTTCAGTTAGATATGCCGACATCGGACCTTACTGAAAAACAGTGGCATTGCTTTTGTTTTGGATCCAACGATCATATACGAAAGTAATGATCCGAGTCAAGTGGACAAGGTCCACGAGGAGAAGAGCAAAATCTAAGTGTATTCCCCACTTCAAGGAAAAATTTAGAGATCAGTTTGAAGACAGGACGTATATAGGGTGCAGGGCCTGTGGTTTGGCTCCCAAGAGGTGTCATCCCAAGGGAGACATCCGACTTTTTGGGCAGCGTTGGCATCAGCTTCTAAGACTTGCTTCACTTGCTTTCAATTGTGGAGATCGTTATTGTGGACTCCCTGGGCATAATATCCCAGCACTTGCACGGATGAAAATAATTCACATGTTTAAGTATGTTTTTGTTTTCTACCACCCTGACTATTTCAGTCACCCATGAGGTCCCTGAAATTATTTTCTTTTCATTATTAGATATTTTACTTTATAATCAACCTTGGTTTAAACAGATACCTGACGATTGATTGGTACGCTGTGTCGTCTAGCAACTCAGTCTCGTTGAGCAGCCTTGCTTCACCGAAGCATTTCACTATTTCTCTCTCGAGACTGAAGGACGACATACTGACAAGAATGTGAAACACAACTTTCTCTTACATACATACTCACACAACTTTCTCTTACTCCAAGTTCTCAGAATTATAATTGACAAATTTTATACTTAGTGTATCAAATTTAATGAAATTCGTCGAAATTGAAAAAAAAAAAAAAAAACTGCTCAGTAAAAGCGCACTTCTGGTTTACTAATTCTCTTAAAACTCAGAATTTTGGCCATCTATTTATTTCTAGTTAATTTTGTTTGGATGATAGAATTACAAAATCAACTACGATAGCACTTTAGACGAAGTTGTAACCCCACCCCTCTCCTAAAAGTGCCCTTAAATGAATTTTCCCAGAGAAATGTTTTAAATAAAAGATGTAGATCTTTGCATATTTATTATATATAAGAAGTTTCAAGAAAATCGTCGATGCCATTTTTGAGGAAATCGCGAAAAAAATCATCTAGTAAAGTGTTAAAACAAACGCACTTCCGGTTATCCGATTTTTTTTTTAAGCTCGGAATTTCAACAACATATTCAATTCTAATTAACATTATTTAGATGATAGAATTGTTTAATAAACTAAAATAGCAGTTTAAAATGAAAAACCTAACCCCACCCCTCCCCCAGAAGTTGCCCTTAAATGAATTTTCCCCCAGAGAAATGTTTTCAAATAAAAGTTATAGCCCTTTGGATGTGTAGTTAATGTACCAAGTTTGAAGAAAATCGTCGGAGCCATTTTTGAGAAAAATGCAAAAAGTAAAAAAAACAACTAGTGAAGTGGTACTTCCGGTTGAGGAATTTTGACAGATGAGCCACCGTCAGATGCCATGGTGATACCTAAACGGAATATCAAGTTTCAACTTTCTACGGTTTTTCGTTTACAGACCATTTGCTAAAAACTACTTTTTTTGGACTCAGGGGACCTCAAAACGGATATTTCCGGTGAAAACTCTATTCTGGTCTATTCTTTTTTTGTAACCTTCAAAAATGTAAGTGTGCCAATACTTTTTTGATCCACTGTATATACATCCATGTAATATCACTTTGTTTTGAAAAATTGTTTCAAACAATAGTGATACGTATCCTAAGAATATCGTTATACCCAGCTCGAGTGGCCATAGAACGAGAAAGGTTTATTGACTAGAGGCGCTAATGACCATCGCAGTCGATGCGCCGAAAAAAAAAAAAAAATCGTTATAAACCTTTTTTCGTGAAAAATCCTCTCCCTCCCCATCAAAAATCAATCTGAAGTATCCTAAGAGAAAAAAAATAAGGTAAAGTTAACATTTTAATAATCGAACAAAAAAAAAAAAAATCGATTCCAAATAACCAATAATATTCTCTCTCGCTATTAGTGTGTGTTGATATTTCTGTCTGTCTCTCTCCTTTGCACGTATTTCTGAACTTACGATGTGTTTACCTTTTGAAACAAAGAGTCCATATTTAAACATAATAATTCAGTTGTTCTACTGCTCTGTTAGTGTGTACATTAGTTAATTGAATTTGTTACCAATTTTATGTGACCTTGAACTTTAGTAGACATTTTTTTCGTTTGTTTTGTCTGTGTATTACAATCATCTATTTCAACCATTTTTGGAACTTATGGGGTACAACCTTTTCTACATCAGCTTTACCCATCATAATCAACAATCACAACAACCATAATCTACCCGTAAGTATGGAAAACAATGGCACATTTCAAGTAACAACATTTTATCTAATTAATTTAATGTGAGAGAATTATAACAACATAAAAGTCAAGTTTCATTAATAAATAGTAAATATTTTCATCTTTCCCATTATATTATTATAAAATTTGTCAATCTCCTTTTTTGTTCTATGAATAAAATACACACTCCACATTAAAAAAAAAAGAACGAATGTCTCTTTATTTTATTTTATTTTTATTAACGGTGCAATAATCCGTAGAGGAGAGATTAATCTATCAGTGATACCATATAATTTATCTGTAAAATTTTATTTCTGGTTCTAATGGTACCGCAAAGATAATGCAACCACAGCAAAGAGAACAGAGAGAAGATAGGCCCTGTCTGGTTAACAGAGACTACTCTCTGACTTGAGCAAGCTAGAGTGGGAGAATCTGTGTATATAAGCCAGTGGGAATTTATCTAGATCTATCTATCAGATTCAACCATACATCGCATCATGTCATATCTCTACTCCCACCTTTTATTCTATCAGTTTCATTATAAACTCCAGTGCAGTTTGTGTAAACATATAGCTACATTATAACAGTGTATTCATATCTCGTTTATTCAATCAAATCCAATTTCTCTCCTCAACAACTCCATTATATGGTTAACCGATTGTCTTCAAAATTTGGAATTCTGTCAATACTTTTAATGTGTATTAATATTATGTAGGTGGGTAAAACCGTATGTTATACTGAATTTGGTAGTTTAATGGAAAACTAAACGTTAATGATTGAAAATATGGATTGATCCGCAATGGTGGATAACATCTGGTATTTTATCTGTCGTAGCATGCATATTTTGTATTTTTTCTGACCGGTTTCGGATTTACATCCATCGTCAGAGCAAATTCACTAAGTTCATATAGAGAGTTCACTACAACTTAATGTTTCTGTTACACTCATACCTGTTGGTTTTATATATATATATAGTGTGTGTGGGGAGGTTATAATGTTATAAGCTTATAACCTTTCAAGGTTGCTGGTTGTAAAAGAAACCATTAAGTTGAGGCCAGCAGACGCCGGCTCTTCATGTCCGTCACGGACGCCATCCTCCTGTATGGATGTGAGATTTGGGCTAGCGCTCTTAAAAAGGCGAGACACCGGAGTCGTATGGTCGCGGTACAAAGGAGGGGGGCGCTTAGGATAGCCAGCGCGTACCGAACGGTATCTGAGCCGGCTGTCCTAGTGATCGCAGGGGTGATCCGATTGACCTTCAGGCCAGGGAGAGACAGGAGGTTTAGAAGAGGAAGGGAGAGCCAGTCGAAACAGATGCCAGGCTGAGGGCCAGACGGGCCACGCTGCAAAGGTGGCAGGAGCGTTGAGAGAATGAGCACCGCGGTAAGTGGACCGCGAAGCTCATCCCCAGGCTGTCGGACTGGGTAAGTAGGCGGCATGGCGAAGTCGACTACGTCCTTACCCAATTTCTTACAGGACACGGCTGTTTTGCAGTGGGAGATATCCCCGAAGCATCTACGAAGATGGAGAGAGACGATGCTTTCCATACCTTTTTTAGATGTGGCAGATGGGACCGAGAACGGCAGAGGATGGAATCGGAAATCAGGAGGATCTCCCTGGAGACGGTGGTGAAGGCATACTCGCCGGAGCGGACCGTTGGGATTGGGTGGCTACCTTTGTCCGTACGGTCCTGCGGATGAAGATTGGCAAAATGAATAGACACCTCGACCACCCAAGCACGGGGCCCAGCTAGGCCGGAGGCAGCCCGCTGTGGCATTACGAGGCACAACCCCGAAGTATTATTATAAGCAGTTCCGGGGTGGACAAGTGTCTGTGAGGGAGGGTTTTTTTTAGTATGTGCAAGCCCCACACTTCGTGCGTAGGCATTTTCCACCCCTACGTAAAAAAAAAAAAAATCATTCTACAAAATTATACAAAACCAAAGTTAACATCTACTGCAACAAACAAACAATGTTTACACCTAAACATCACACCAAAATATGCTACGATCGATATTAAAAATAAAACATCTTACAAAACAACAATACAAGCCAAAAACTGTGGGTTAAAAAAAGAAAACATACAAACGTTATACAAATGAGAAAGACAAACTTAACAAAAAGCTCAAAGACATCCACATCGATGTTGTTGTGGTTGGTTCCGCAGTGCTGGAAAGCATCAGAGATATTTTCCATGATAGCCTGCTTCTTTTTGTGGTCATCGACCGGTTTCACTAAATCATCAGGATGTTTTTGTGAAAACAGTATAGTAACATAGACTTGCACAAAGCAAATTCAGTTAACACACTCAAATTTGGAGTGTGTAAACTGAATTTGCTCTGTGCAAGTCTGTGTTATCACACTGTTTGTCAAACGCATCCTGAAGATGGGCAAACGCCCGTAAGCAGGCTATATATCTCTGATATGTCCATCGAATTTGCAAACATTTTCCTAAGTACTGGATAATCTTATAACCTCCCCACATATATACACAACAAATGTGAGTATAACAGAAACATTAAGTTGAAGTAAACTCTTTTACACAAACTTGGTGAATTTGCAAGTGACGATGAATGAACCGGTCAGGAACAATATAAATACGCATGCTACGACGGATAAGATACCAGATCTTAAGGTTATTGTCACCTCCAATATCATCAATTTTCCCTGAAAAATGTTTCAAATAGAAAGTGATATGTATTTATGTGTCTACGTAGATAGCATACAAAGTTTAAAGAAAATCCTTGGAACCATTTTTTGAGAAAACCTTGTAAAAGTGAGAAAAAAATCTATTCAGTTAAGCCGCACTTCTGGTTAATGGATTTTTGCCCGAAATTTTCTGGCCAGTTTTTTGTTTAGTACTTAAATGGAATACCAAATTTGAGTTTTCTGCAATTTTTTTTTTCTTAGGAATGGATTATTGGGCAAAGTTTGATTTGTAAGGATTATGATGATGAAGGACAAGAAGTCATGGAATTTTTGATAACGGAATGGATAGGTCATTTTATGTAAGGATTTATTGGAGACGTAATATATGGAGCACTGATAATTATAATTTTTCATAGGATTTTGGACTGTAAGGATTGGATACGGTAAACGTAAGAATGCTTAGTGGAAGCCCACACCTCTATTCCCGTAGCTCCCATATTGTTCGTAGTAATGTTTTTGTAGAATGTAAGCTAATTTTTTAAAGTAAGTTTTAGATCGTTTGTCTAAGAGTCTTGAAAGGATTAGAAATTGTCTATTATTTTCCATCCTTTTCAGTCTGGTATGGGAGTTCCAGGTTAGTCTTTTGTCCATATACAACCCAAGATAGCGTACCCTATCAGCAGAAGGTAGGAAGGTGTTATTTGCTAACACCAGGACAGAGGGAGTGACGAAGTGTAAACGTGGTGTGAATACGTTTCTTTTCATTCCATTTTTTGCACCACTCTTCTATTAAGGAAAGATGATCCTGAAGGTGATAGGAGGCAGTAGTAGGTTCGATATGGGGGCAAAGAGTGAAAGATTTTCATCTGCGAAGGTGATGTTACTGCATTACGATGTAGGGGAAGATCAGCTGGGTATATTGAGTGCATAATGATCTAATAAGTGACACATATTATAAAATCAATGAAAATTATTTTAATTGCAGTTTACTCTCAAAACACATTTTGATTATGTTTTAAAATTAATGAGGCAACTATCTGGATCCCAAAGTTATTGGCGCTTGAACCTATCAAAAAAATGATATTTTGGTTGTTTTATCCAACGCCCGCCCGTTGAACCATTCGACGCCGCGCAGACCAATAATACAAGCCTTGAGCCCATCTTTCCCATGGATTGACAAATCATTGTTTTGTGAAAAGCCTTATAAATTTCGAGGTACTCCACATCCATTATACCATTTGAGCATAGAAGGCATACACATTGGTAAAGACTCCAATTCTGTTCAAATGGGCCTGCAAGTAATCATGCCCTGGAGAAATCGTTTGCAAGAACGAGGGGGTCCTGTGTTTTTTACGGACCTCCCTTAGGTATCTGGTTGGTTTCCTCCACTGGGCATTGTGGTTTAAGGGATCATGGCTGGTCCCATTTGTCGACAGTCTGTGAAACGGAGAAGGAAATACCTATACATCTCATGACGGATTGTTTGGACTGTGAGAAGATTAAGTTCAGGACCTTTAGCCGGTACAGGATATGAATGGAAGAGCTTAGGCTATATTCTTTCAAGGATAGTTCGGACTGTTATAAAACTTAGATGGGTAAAACCCGGGCCAGGATTTTTGTTCCAGACCCGGTAGTTGTTATTCTTTTTGGGGCAGCTACATGCCTGTTTTGTTTACCCGCAACAACTTATTCTTGCAGATCTTTTTAAAAAATTCAAAAATTGAATAGTAAGTTTGTTAAATTGTTGACGGACCTATAGGAGACTTCAACTTGTGCCTGATCCATATTAGCTCTTAATTTTGCCAGCTGATCTGCACTTTCATTGCCCGGTATGCTGATGTTTGCAGAATGATATCATTTCAGTATTTAACTTTTTCTTTTTTTTTTGACATTCTCTAACTACTGCTAGTTAATCTGACGATGATAATACAGCCAGAATAGCCACTTTTGAGTCTATAAGAAAAGTTTAAAGTTTGGGCAAACCTGATCGAAAAGTATACATTTTTTTTTACAGAATTATTAAATATGGACAAATTAGATGAATATATCGAAAATGTTACATTTCGAAAGTGCAATTTTAAAATTCGAAAAAAAGTTAAAAAAAAAAAATGAGATATAATTAAGAATTAAATAAAGTTTACACTAAAATAAAGTGGTTAAACCATTAACTCAATGTAAAAATATATTTTAATAGTGAGTTAGGGAAGGGAATAGCTTAGTGGTTAGCGTACTGGACTCCCATGCGGAGGATCTGGGTTCGTGTCCAGCTGTGCTGCCCTAGATTTTTTTTCTTCAGTAACGAGAGAACACTGTCCGGAGGCACCAGGCACCAATGGCCATAGATAATGACGCGCCTTAAATTAAAAAAAAAAAATGCGCTAAATTTTAATTATGTCAAGTGGGTAATGAAGACTAAAATGAGAGTTAGTGCATAGTAGGCCACATAAAAATGTTGAACCACTGAAATATACACTCTGTAAACTAAATGAAATAGAAAAATTGATTGAGTTTAACACTTGTTGGATGCCAACAAAAAAAGCTAATATGAAACACTCACACAGATTCTTAAATTAATTCTCAAAGCTTTCTTACTCAAATTAATTAAAAGTAAGATTCTTTAAAACTGCAATGTTTACAAAACATTGGATGGACTGGCAATAAAAGAAGGTGATAGGGGTTAGAGATGCACTAATGATACCCAACTGGTCTGCGCGAACCGATTCTTAAAATTAAAAAAAAAATTTAGTGAACCAATAGTTAAATTATCCGAAAATTAATTTTATTTATTATTCACCTTAAAAAGAGTTCAACTAAGAAACTAATTAATTACAACAATAATCTACAACATTATTAACGAGGATCATTGAATAAGTAACGAGACAAATCGCTGTAGCTCAAAAAACGACTTATTTAATCAATTCAAAACTTTGGCTACTTTTCCCAGCATAGTCCCCCAGCAACATTTATACACTTGTCCCATCGTTCTTCTAATTTTTGTGTATGCCTCTGGCATAAAATTCTTTGGGTTGATCTTCGAAGCCACTTTTGAACCTGATTTTTAAGTTCTTCATTGGATTGAAAATATTTCCCACGTGCATCCTCTATAAGGGGTCCAAACAAATGAAAGTTCGAAGAGGCGAGGTTGGGGCTGTAGGGTGGATGTGGAAGGATCTCCCACCCCACTTTTTGAAGTTTTTCTTGACTTAACTGTGCCGTGTGTGGGCGCGCGTTGTCATAAAAGTAAAATCACGCCTTTAGTCAAGACTGAATAATGTGTTATGGACAGTTCCAACATTTGCTTGCACTTCTTTAGCTATCAGTTCAACATTAATGCACCTGCTATCCTAAATTAACGCTTTAATGCGAGATTCGAAGGAGGAATTTGCAAGTTGCAACTTCAATCGGTCGTCCACTTCGCGAGCTTGTCACAGACACTTGGCTACTTTTAAACTGTTCTACCCATTTGTAAACATTCGAACGGTTCAAACAATTATTCCCGTACATTTTCAACATTCTTTCATGAATTTCACTACCTTTGATGCAACTAAAAAATCTAATCACTGAGCGTTGTTCTTCCTAGGTACAATGCTCGAGCGGACTCGCCATTGTTAACTGTAATACATTTGAGGTTATGCTTATCAGATATATTCTTCGAACAGCTGATGAGAAACTAATACAAGGATTCGAATTTGACGCACGGAAACTATTGTATTGATTTAACAAACCGTTTGTGATCTACAGCGATTTGTGTCGTTACTTATTGAATGACCCTTGTACATTTAGTTTGTTATATGTGACGTAACAATGAGTCTTTTTTTTTTAAAGTATCAGTTCAATGCTTTTCCTAGAATAACTCGACAATATGATAGAAGACATAGGCAATTGAACACATGCGCATTACACTTTTGAGCGTGTGATATGCTCTATGAAATTTGAGTAATTAATAATTATAAGTTATGATTACGAATCATTGCTGTAAGTTCTGCAAAGGCTGATCGAGAGTTTTCTGTGGTGAACAGAATTGATTAGGGACAAAAGAAATTGCCTTGAAGTTGAAAAATGTCGCGAATCTTCTAATAATAAATTTGTTAACACTTCTATTGGATCGTTGGGACTGCAGTGACTGGCTCAACACGAATGTAGCTAAGAAATCACATCACAGCTAGAGACGCTACAGTCAAAAGCATCATCCACCTGAAGAGAGATAATATGACAAGAAATATCTTGCCAAAGATGTTTTTTTTTTTATAAATCAGTCTATAAATCAGAGATTATAAAGTACATCGCAGTGCTGCACTTTTTGCGGGGGCCCGGGGGGTAAGGAGGTCATGCAACATTTCTGTGAAGTCGCAAAAAAAGTTTTAAACGCGAAAGAGGGTCGGTCACACAAAACCAAAAAGTGATTTGCTTCATTCTCAGAGAGAAGAAAAATAAACCAGAATAGGTTCTTAAATATCATCTGCCTTTACAGAATCGATTCTTGGAAATTTGGGCGCCCTCTGCTCAACCGTACGTAGAGTCAGTTTAAATTTAAACTTACTAACAGATCCCTAATTACGATTATAAGAAAATCGTTGTAATTGTTTTTAAGACAATTCCAAAAGACTGAAAAACTTACGCTGTAGAAACGCACTTCCCAGTAAACTGATTTGCTTGGATTGCTTGGATTTTGCTTGGATTTGCTTGGATGAGTACAGTATGTTTACGGCAGTCTAAAATGGTCATTAGGTGACCGGGCAGGGCTATTAGTGAGGAGTTCCTGTGTCTTTTACAGCTATCTGGTTGGTTTCCTCCACTGGGCATTATGGTTTAAGGAGACATCTCTATTATACAATGGGGCTCATGCCTGATCCCTTTTGTCGAGAGTCTGCGAAACGGAGGAGGAAACACCCATACATCTCATGACAGATTGTTTTTTTGTGTTGAGAGGAGATTAGGTTCAGGACCTTTAGTGCCGGAACAGGATATCGGTGGAAGAGCTTAGGCTATGTCGACATGACATTTTCCATGACGCCTGCTTCTTTTTGTGGTCATCGACCGGTTTCGGGCGTTCGCCTATCATCAGGATGTTTTTTTTAAACAGTGTAATAACATAGATTTGCACAGAGCAGTTGACTGTATCAACTGTATTTGCTCTGTGCAAGTCCATGCTATTACACTGTTTTAACAAAAACATCCTGATGATAGGCGAACGCCCGAAAACGGTCGATGACCACAAAAAGAAGCAGGCTATCACGGAAAATGTCTCTTATGGTCCGATTTGTTTGGACTGTGGTAAAACTTAGATGGGTAAAAGCCGGGCCAGAACTTTTGTTCCAGACCTGGTAGTTGTTATTTTTTTTGGGACAGCTGTGGGCCCAGCGAGGCTTTGGATAACGATTTCCCTCAAATTTGGAATTCTATTGAGACTTTTAATGTTTACCAATATTATGTAGGTGGTAAAACCATATATTTTACTGAAATGATACTTTTAGAGGAAAGCAATAACGCTCCTGTTCCCCCTACAAACAAACAAACAAAAACAAAAAAATCTGGTGTGAAACACTCACACAACTTTCTCTTACTCCAGTCCTCAAAATTATAATTAACAAATTTTATAGTTTGTGTAACAAATTTAATGAAATTCGTCGAAAACTGAAAAAAAAAACTGTTCAGTAAAAGTGCACTTCCGGTTTAAGACTCGGAATTTTGGCCATCTATTTATTTCTAATTAATTTTCTTTGGATGATAGAATTGTATAATCAACTATGATAGGCACTTTAGAGAAAAATATAACCCCACCCCTCCCTTAAAATTACCCTTAAATGAATTTTCCCAGAGAAACGTTTTAAATAAAAGTTGTAGATCTTTGTATGTGTAGTTGATATACCAAGCTTGAAAAAAAATCGTGGGAGCCATTTTTGAGAAAAAAGCAAAAAAGTGAAAAAACCAACTAGTAAAGTGGTACTTCCGGTTGAAGAATTTTGACAGGTAACGTACTGTCAGATCCTATGGTGATATCTAAAAAGGAATATCAAGTTTCAACTTTCTACGGGTTTTCGTTTTTGAGCTATGCTGTTCAAATACACACAGACCATTTGCTAAAAACCACTTTTTTTGACTCAAGGGACCTCAAAACGGATATTTCCGGGTGAAAACTCGATATCGAAAATTTGACACTATTACAATACTTCCTCTTAAGGAGTAAGAGAAAGTAAAAAATAAATTAATTAATTTTACCGGAAATTATGTTATTAAATAAAACTGATTTGGTATTTATGTGTAGTTGATTAGTATACAAGGTTTTTTCCGTATTCAGAAGATCCCAAAACATATACTTCCGGTTTGAAAAATCTAGCAGTCTTAAGTTAAGAGAAGGTAGGATTTTTAGTTTATACAATAATAAATCTTGAATTACGTTTAGCTTTAAAATTCTGGTTCAACAAAGTGCGCTTGACTTGAAAACGTACGTATATACATATATTTTAATAAATTATTGTTGAATAAGAGTGATATTGTGTTTTCAGTTTAATGAATCCATTAAACTTTTCTTTTGTATATAAAAACATGCTCTCTAGAGATGACAAATTTTATACGTACGTTATACCATGCCCAACAGTATTAAATTAAAACTCTCTCAAATGGAAGATAATGGATAAGGGAGGTGTGTTTGTGTGTGTGTTTTGTTGTGTTGTGTTGTGTGTAAGTGAGTATTAAGGGAAAGGTATTTAGGCATGGTTAAGTATGTTGTGATATTGTGATGTTATCTGTATGTAGAAGTGGTAGGGGCTTTTATATCGTGTGATTACTTTCATTATGTTTGCACAGCGATGGCTGACTACTTGTACCGTGTGTGTGTTGCATACCACCAAAACTCTCTATCTCACATTATACACCAGTGGCGCGTGTCTGGACGTGCGTCACACTTGAAACTCGTCTAATATAACGCCTCCACTTTCAACTAACATACAATTACAACCATGAAATTGAAACCCATGTTTTACAATCAAACTATTTAGTTATCATACATTAAAATTATCCTTGTCTATCTAATTGATAATAAAGCAATTCTTCAATAATTAATTTCCGGTCATACTTGTTTGTCCCTCTACATAAATATTGAATGAAAAAAAAGAAATCTGGTGTGAAACACTCATACGAATTTCTCTTACTCCTCTCAATAAGTTATATATTGAAATGCCATATTCTTTTTACTTTCTCTTACTCCTAGTAAGAGGAAGTATTGTAATCGTGTCAAATTTTCGATATCGAGTTTTCACCGGAAATATCCCCTGAGTCCAAAAAAGTAGTTTTTAGCATATGGTCTGTGTGTGTGTATGTGTTTGTTTGTATGTGTATGTGTATGTGAACAGCATAGCTCAAAAACGGAAACTCATGGACTCATCTTTTGTCTAACAGAATACAACTTTCCTCTATACTTAATCAAACTCATACATTATTATCTTACTAATAGACAATCTTATGTGCATTTTATGCTGCCTCCTTTGATTTTTATTCAGTTAAAGCCGGCTTACCCCAAGGTTCAATCTTCGGTCCTATCCTATTCATCACCTATATAAATATTATTCCTAAACATTCCCACGTCAACTTTGCCAACTATGCAGACGATGTCGCTATTTACACAGACTCCTGGAGAATTGACATGACCGCCAACAGATTTACAACTTCAATAGATAAAATAACAAAATACTGTACAAAATTATACAATGAAAAGTCGTGTTGCCTTAACAAATTTCCCCGACAATTCAATATTATTGGAATAAAATTCCGTGCTGGAGCACTAAGTTAGTGAGTGAATGTATGAGAACACTTAATGTGATCGCTCAGAAGAGCAAAGTGGAGAGCAGCTCTTCTGAGTATCCGGAGACATGCGAATATATAGAGGACAATTAGAGGGCAGACGAGTTGGCTAAGATGGGTTCCACATTGCCATTCTGTAATCTCGAGCCAGGCTTTAGCCAGCACTAATGCAATGGTGGAAAAGGGAATTGGAGAAGCATTGGAAGGACACGGTGGGGTATGTCTCTCTCTGTCCAGGCTAAAAAATTTATAAAACAGGGAGATGTGATGTATCTTTTCGGTTTGAGTAGGATACAATTGACAGTTCTGGTAAATGCCTATGTAGCCAGAGTTATTCGCACAAAATAGACAGGGCATCTATATTGCCTGTGTCCAGAATTGTTATGAAAGTGGTGAGGGAAACGTACCTAGGTACAGTGTCCTTGTTTTGCCAACACTAGGTTTCGCATATTTGGGTCGCATATCTAGGGGGAATTGTTGTGGTTGGTTCCGTAGAACTGGAAAACATCAGAGATATTTTCCGTGATTGCCTGCTTCTTTTTTGTGGTCATCGACTGGTTTCAGGCGTTCGCCAATCTTTAGGATGCGTTTGTCAAACAGTGTAATAACACACTTGCACGGAACAAATACAGTTGATACACCTTGTGCTCTATTTGCTCCGTGGTAATCTATGTGTTTAACAAGAAACATCCTGATGATGAGCGAACGCCCGAAACCGGTCGATGACCCCAAAAAAGAAGCAGGCTGTCTCGGAAAATGTCTCTGACGCTTCCCAGCTCTGCGGAACCAACCACTACAATCGGACCATAACCTTGAAAATGACATAGCCTAAGCTTTTCCACCGATATCCTGTTCCGGCACTATTAAATTTTGTCAATTATAATTTTGAGAACTGGAGTAAGAGAAAGTTGTGTGAGTGTTTCACACCAGATTTTTTGTTTGTTTGTTTGTTTGTAGGGGGAACAGGAGCGTTATTGCTTTCCTCTAAAAGTATCATTTCAGTAAAATATATGGTTTTAGCACCTACATAATATTGGTAAACATTAAAAGCCTCAATAGAATTCCAAATTTGATGGAAATCATTATCCAACGCCTCCCTGGGCCCATAGTTGTCCCAAAAAAAATAACAACTACCAGGTTTGGAACAAAAGTTCTGGCCCGGCTTTTACCCATCTAAGTTTTACCACAGTCCAAACAAATCGGACCATAAGAGACATTTTCCGTGATAGCCTGCTTCTTTTTGTGGTCATCGACCGTTTTCGGGCGTTCGCCTATCATCAGGATGTTTTTGTTAAAACAGTGTAATAGCATGGACTTGCACAGCAAATACAGTTGATACAGTCAACTGCTCTGTACAAATCTATGTTATTACACTGTTTAACAAAAAACCTGATGATAGGCGAACGCCCGAAACCGGTCGATGACCACAAAAAGAAGCAGGCGTCATGGAAAATGTCATGTCGACATAGCCTAAGCTCTTCCACCGATATCCTTTCCCGGCACTAAAGGTCCTGAACCTAATCTCCTCTCAGCACACAAAAACAATCCGTCATTAGATGTATGGGATGTATATTTCCTCCTCCGTTTCACAGACTCTCGACAAAAGGGATCAGGCATGGGCTCCATTGTATAGAGATGTCTCCTTAAACCACAATGCAACCACAGCAGAGAGAACAGAGAGAAGACAGGCCCTCTCTGCTTAAGTCAGAGAGTAGTCTCTGTTAACCAGAGAGGGCCTGTCTTCTCTCTGTTCACTCTGCTGTGGTTGCATTATCTTTGCGGTACCATTACAAGTGTTATCACACTGTTTGACAAACGCATCCTGATGATGGACAAACGCCCGAAACCGGTTGATGACCACAAAAAAGGAGCAGGCTATCACGGCAAATATGTCTGATGCTATCTAGGGAATGTTTAGGAAAGTGTTGGAGTTTAGGGATATCTTATGGTATCGTTGGGAGAGTCTTTTTAGGAGAGGAACTTTTTCCTTGGAGGGAGGTCCCACAACTTGGGGCAACCATCATTAATAAATTCCACACTTTGATAAAAGACGACAATGCGTAAGAAACATGATTCGACATTTTTGGCTAGATCGAAAAAAAAAAAAAAGTGTGGCCTTTATTGACAACCTGTAACGATATGCATCGAAACAAAAAAAAAAAAACAACAAAACCACACACACAATATCTAGTTGTGTGTATATGTATGACTAAAGTATGCAGTTGAAAACTTACTGAAAGATTCCTTTGATAGTGGACCAGATGTAGATAGATTTATGTTAGTTAAAGATGTGTGAGTGTAGTGAAGGCCAGGTTTACTAAAACACACACACACACACACACACATACATGTACATGTTGAAAGAAAGCGGGCCGACGATGGTGTACGCTATGATCTCTGTTATAAACCCGTTTACAAGTTGCCCCGCCTATCACCCGTAACATACTCTATTTAAAGTAGATGGAGAACATTTGTTCAACTTCTTTAAATAAGATCGCCGCAAATTGTCTTTATTCTCCTAACTATAAAAATAGATAATTTTCAGGTTTGTTTAAAACGCTTGTAAAAAATAAAAAAAAATTCAATGGTACACAAACCGGAGTTTTTCTTATTTGCAATTATAAAAATTGATCAATTTTTATTAAAAATTAAAATTTATATATCAATCCGAAACCAGTCGATGACCACAAAAAGAAGCAGGAAATCACGGAAAATGTCTCTAATGCTTTCCAGCTCTACGGAACCAACCACAACATAATAATATCAAATTAGCTAAAATTATTATCTATAGCTACTCGCCCAAGCTAACTGGAGAATTACTCCAACTAGGCCGGGTGGCCATAAGGATAGCAGTTGGCATTCTCACTGGCCATTGTAGACTAAATAAGCACATGCATCGCATAGGCCTGGCAACGGATAGCCTGTGTAGGTTTTGTCAGGAAAAAGAGGAGACGGCACTGCATGTGGTATGTCAGTGCGAGGGGCTGGTCTGGCTAAGGTACCGCCTCTTTGGTAAAGAGAAGCTGGTGCCAACAAGCCTCAGCCAGGCCCTCTCTCGGACCTATTAAGTCTTTTAAGGCAAGCAGGACTCGAGAGGGTGCTCTGATTGACCACCTGGGAGCCCCCCCCAATTCCACAGTCCGGTTAAGGACAGGATAGGGGGAGGGTCTCCAACTAGGGGGGTGTCACAATAGATCCTTGGGGTGTCGCGGTGGCGTAGGCTGAATAGCCATTTCCCCCGGTAGAATCTATCTATCTCTGGTTCCGTAGAGGTGGAAAGCATTAGAGACATTTTCCGTGATAGCCGTGCTTCTTTTTGTGATCATCAACCGGTTTCGGGCGTTCGCCTTTCATCAGGATGTTTTTATTTTAAAACAGTGTAATAACATAGACTTGTACAGAACACTGCGACGAATGTATATCAACTGTATTTGCTCTTTGCAAGTCTATGTTGCTACATTGTTTTGACAAAAAACATCCTGATGATGGGCGAACGCCCGAAACCGGTTGATGATCACAAAAAGAAGCACGGCTATCACGGAAAATGTCACTTAATAAAATAATTAAATTTGGAAAAGTAAAGAGCTCCTTGGAAAAAGTTGTGGGAACCCATAGCCACGTTTAACCAATGTACGACCACGTTTAAACTCAGCTAACCAAACATTGGGATAACATAGATTTGCACAGTGGAAATTTGTTAAGTCTATCAAATAAATTTCCTATATGCAAATCTATGTTATCACACTGTTTGACAAAAAGCATCCTGATGATAGGCGAATGCCCGTAACCGGTGGATGACCGACCACAAAATGAAGTAGGCTATCATAGAAAATATCTCTGATGCTGCCTACAAGATTTTCTATGTCAATCGGACAATCAAAACTTAAATATGTATTTTTTTCTTTTTGAGGGCACCTATACTCCCCTTCCCCTAAAAACATCTTTAAATGAAGTTTGTCGGAAAAAAAGTTCTCTAACCAAAGTGATAGGTCCTCTGTATTCCATAATTAGTATAACAAATTTTAATGAAATCTGTCAGCATTTTTATGGATAAAATCCTTAAAAACTAAAATAACCCGGTTTCGGGCGTTCGCCTAATCTTCTGGATGCGTTTGTCAAAACAGTGTGATAACACTTGTAATGGTACCGCAAATATAATGCAACCACAGAAGAAAGGCCCTCTCTGGTTATCAAAGACTACTCTCTGACTTAAGCAGAGAGGGCCTGTCTTTTCTCTGTTCTCTCTGCTGTGGTTGCATTATCTTTGCGGTACCATTACATCATCCAATATAATGGAGTTGTTGAGGAGAAAAATTAGGTTTGATTGAATGAACGAGATATGAAGACACTGTTATAATGTAGCTATATGTTTACACAAACTGCACTGGACTTTATAATGAAACTGATAGAATAAAAGGTGGAGTAGAGATATGACATGATGCGATGTATGGTTGAATCTGATAGATAGATTAGATAGATTCCCACTGGCTTATATACACAGGTTCTCCCACTCTAGCCTGTTTAAGTCAGAGAGTAGTCTCTGTTAACCAGAGAGGGCCTCTCTTCTCTCTCTCTGTTCTATCTGCTGTGGTTGCATTATCTTTGCGGTACCATTACACACAGAGTTACACAGAACAAATTCAGTTTATTACACTCTGTAGTTTACAGACTGCATAAACTGAATTTGCTTCTGTGCAAGTTTGTATTATCACACTGTCTGACAAACGCATCCTAAAGATGGGCGAACGCCTGAAACCGGTCGATGACCACAAAATGAAGCAGGGTACCACGTAAAAGTCTCCTGATATACAAATAAGAATATAGCTAATATTTATCGATAGAACAATAAACCTTGTTACTTTTGTTTAAGCTATTTAATTACTATTATTTTTTTTTATTTTTATTGTTCTATTGATAAATACTAGCTATATTATTATTTGTATATTTTTGTTTTTTTTATAGAGAGCTCCTAAATAAGGCAAACAATGTTTGTCGAAACGTCGGGTTTCAAATACAAAAAGCATTTTAAAATTTTTTTTTTTTTTTTTTTTTTGGAATCTTCCTAGTGGATAAGCCAATAATTAGATACACCTATTTGTGTAGAAAATCGTTGAAGAAATAATGTTGAAAACTGAAAAACTGTCTTCCGGTCAAGCGATATTTTTTTCAAACTCACAATTTCGACAACATATTTTTAATTCTAATTATAATGGAGTTGTTGAGGAGAGAAATTAGGTTTGATTGAATGAACGAGATATGAAGACACTGTTATAATGTAGCTATAAGTTTACACTAATTGCACTGGACTTTATAATGAAAATGATAGAATGAATAATGAGAGTAGAGATATGACACGATGCAATATATGGTTGTATGTGATAGATATCCTCCAGATAGATTCCCACTGGCTTATATACACAGGTTCTTCCACTCTAGTCTGCCTAAGTCAGAGAGTAGTCTCTGTTAACCAGAGAGAGAGCCTCTCTTCTCTCTGCTGTGGTTGCATTATCTTTGCGGTACCATTACACTAATTAATATTATTTAGATGATAGAATTGTGTAATAAAATTGAAATAGCACATTTTTTGAGGAAACCAAAACTCCTCTACCCTTCTCCCCAAAAAATGCCCTTTAATGAATTTTCCCGGGAGAATTGTTTCAAATAAAAATTGTAGCTTTTTGTATATGTGTAGTTAGTGTGCATAATTTAAAGAAAATCAATGGAACCCCTTTTTGAGTAAATAGCAATAAATTGAAGAATCTATTTAAAGTGGTACTTTCATTGACTGGCTTTACTGAATGTTTTTTTCTTCAATTTTTTGGCAATTTTCTCGGAGAAACGGCACAAATGATTTTCTTTAATCATCATAAATCTATTGTGTATCACTTTTTTGGGAAAATTTAATTAGGGGGGTCTGGGGTAGGGGGAACTGTAGCATTAAGCTTTCCTTTAAAGTATAACTTCAGTACAATCTATGGATCTCCTACCTCTAGCATATTAATATTACTTATATTAGTAACATTGCTAGAATTCCGAATTTACCAAAAAAAAAATTCGGTTTAACTGGATGTGCAATTAAAACAAAATAGGTTTTTGAGAATTTTTTCGAAAACTACATCAACGAATTCCTTTAAAACTTGGTTTACTAATTGCATAGATATAAAAAAAACCTATCTCTTTGCTTAACTTACAAAATTGACCTACACAGTCTGCGTTATTCAGCGAAAGAACCGGGGAATCTCGTCTGGAGGAGTCTGTGAGACGTGCAACCATGTCTGAACGTTTTCTTCTGTACAGCTGCATAAGATCTATGGACAGAGATCGCGTTTTTCATCAGCTTTTTCTGACGAACTTTTATTCCTGGAAGTGTGGTGGCTTTTTAAGTTAAGAGGTGTGCTTCATTTACCTAAATTATAGGCCCTGGCTTGACTGTGAACACGAGCTGGAAAAGGTTCCCCGTGTAATACTGATACTCCTGAAGAAGTATACATATCAGTTTTTTTTGGGAAGGTGTCCCTTATTACCTGAATTTCGTCTCCTTCATTTCTCTAAACGTACGCTCGCCCTCGACCGCTTCTCCGCTATGCTCCGCCATGCATGGCAAAGCAAGATAATAATTGGATCTTTGATTTTTAGTCTACTATTGCCTTTGCTTAACTTACAAAATTGACCCACACAGTTTGCCTTATTCCCAGCGCAAGAACCGAGGAATTTCGTCTGGAGGAGTCTGTGAGACATGCAACCATGTCTGAACGTTTTCTTCTGTACAGCCGCATAAGATCTATAGACAGAGATCGCTTTTTTCATCAGCTTTTTCTGACGAACTTTTATTCCTGGAAGTGTGGTGGCTTTTTAAGTTAAGAGGTGTGCTTCATTTACTTAAATTATAGGCCCTGGCTTGACTGTGAACACGAGCTGGAAAAGGTTCCCCGTGTAATACTGATACTCGTGAGGAAGTTTTTTACTTAGAACTGGTTTTAATAGTACCAGTTTTTTTTTTGGGAGAGTGTCTCTTATTAGCTGAGTTTCGTCTCCTTTATTTCTCTAAACGTACGTTCGCCCTCGGCCGCCATGCGCGGAAAGCATGATTTAATTGGATCACTGATTTTTAGTACAATCTCTTATTAATGTTTGAGAGCATCACAGATATTTTCCATGATAGCCTGCTTCTTTTGGTGGTCATTGATCGGTTTCAGGCGTTTGCCCATCATCAAGATACTTTTTGTCAAGCAGTGTGATATAACATAGATTTGTACAGAGTGTAATTTAGTTGATACACTTATTATTGTTATTATCAGTTACCTTTTTCTTTTTCTCTCTTTGATTAGTGCATAGAAGATCATTTTCAGTTTATTTAATACTTTTACTTATATTATATAACTTTATTTATTTATTTTTTGGATTTTTTTTTTTTTTTTTAAATATATTTTTGTATCTTCACGATTAACAATGTACTCTGGCAGACGGCTTTTGCTATCACATTGCCCGGTGCCTTGTCAGTACACTGCCGGGTCTCCGGGCAGTGTTCTCTCGTTACAGATAACACTCTCCATCACCGAACAGTGATCTGTAGAGGCTCCTAGGAAGAAAAAAAATCTAAGGATAGCACCTGGATTCGAACTCGGATCTTCCGCGTGGAAGTCCAACGCGCTAACCACTGAGCTAATCTCTTTCCTCAATTATTATTATTATTATTATTATTATAAACCTATATGTTATACACGTATTAACTGTATTAAGAGAATCTGAGAAACTCGTGTGAGGGATTCACACTAGTTTTTTTTAAATTTTTTATTTTTGAGTTAAACATTTTATTAATATAGATAAACTGAAGTGTAGATTGTTGTATATATAGATATGTATGTGTTTGTGTGTGTGTGTGTGTGTGTATGTATGAGTAGAAATGGAATGATGACTACATTTGTATACTGTTGAATGTTTATGGTCATCCCCACAAGGGCAGGAAGTATTTTTCCTTTTCGGCCTCCTAATTGGGGGCTTGTTTTCTTATTTACTAGCAAGTTTATTTGCTTTTTTTTTTTTTTTTTTGAAAATGGAAAGAAACTTTAAATAGGTGTAATACAGATTATGTTTTCAATAAGTATATATTGTAAATGAACTGGCCGGCAAAGGACACGTGTGTGGGTGGAAAAGCTTGTCCGGTGGCCCAATGCAATACACATAGGCCGGCCTCTTCTACAACACTTAACAGGATAAACGATGGTGGCCTAACCATTCTTGGCCAGATCTCTTTCTTCAGAACATGCCGATCCCCACTATTTTTTTTGGCCTCACTAACCCTTTTCATCTTTAAACTTAATCCTCTTTAAACTTTTACAAAACATAAAATAAAGTTCTGGCTAGCCCACCACTGGTTTTCATTTCAAAAATTGGTCTACAATTATTTTTTATTTATTTGCTAAAGTGCATAATCTAGGTCAACAAATAAAAAAAAAAAACCGCCTACTTATTCCTTTTTAGAAGAAAATTGAAGATATTGTACAGAATTTTCGAAATTCATTGTACTCGTGTCAAATTTTCGATATCAAGTTTTCACCAGAAATATCCGTTTTTGGTGTCTCCTGAAAGTCCAAAAAAGTGGTTTTTAGAAAATGGTGTGTATGTGTGTGTGTATGTATGGAACAGTATAGCTCCAAGACGAAAAAATCATAGAAAGTTCAAACTTAATATTCCGTTTAGGTTAGGTATCACCATGGAATCTGACAGTACGTTAACTGTCCAAATTCCTCAGCCGGAAGTACCACTTTACTAGTTTTTATTATTTTTACGTTTTTGCGATTTTCTCAAAAATGGCTCCATCGATTTTCTTTAAGCTTGGTGTATCAATTACATCATATACAAAGAGCTACAACTTTTATTTGAAACATTTCTCCGGGAAAATTCATTTAAGGGCACATCCGGGGTTAGGTTTTCATTAAAAGTGCTATTTCAGTTTATTAGACAATTCTGCCTTGTTAATAAAAGTAAATATGTTGTTGAAATTCCGAGTTTAAAAAAAAATTCGGATAACCGGAAGTTAGTTTATTTTAACTCTTTACTAAAAAATGATTTCTTCACTTTTTCGCGATTTCCTCAATAATAGCTCCGAAGATTTTCACCGGAAATATCCGTTTTGAGGTCCCCTGAGTCCAAAAATGTGTTTTCTAGCAAATGGTTTATGTGTGTCTGTATGTATGTCTGTATGGGATATATGTATGTGAACAGCATAACTCAAAAAGCAAAAAAAAATCGCAGAAAGTTCAAACTTGATATTCCGTTTAGGTATCACCATGAGATCCGAAAATACGTTATCTGTCAAAATTCCTCAACCGGAAGTACCACTTTACTAGTTTTTTTTTTTTTTTTTTTTTTTTTTTTTTACTTTTTTGCGTTTTACTCAAAAAATGGTTCAGACGATTTTCTTCAAATTTAGTATATCAACTACACATAGAAAGATTTACAACTTTTATATTAAAACATTTCTCTGGGAAAATTCATTTAAGGGCAGTTTTGTGGGAGGGGTGAGGTTAGGTTTTCCTCTAAAGTGTTATTTCAGTTTATTAAACAATTCTGTGATCTAAATAATGTTAATTAGAATTAAATATGTGGTTGAAATTTCGAGTTTGAAAAAAATCGGATAACCGGAAGTGCGTTTACTTTTTACCACTTTACTAAATGATTTTGTTTTTTTTTTTTTTTTTACTTTTTCGCGATTTTCTCAAAAATGGCTTCGACAATTTTCTTGAAACTTCCTATATATAAACTACACATACAAAAGATGTATTACTTTTATTTAAAAACATTTCTCTAGGAAAATTCATTTAATGCCACTTTTAGGGGAAGGGTGGGATTATGTTTTTCTTTAAAGTGCTATCATAGTTGATTATTATACAATTCTATCATCCAAACAGAATTAATTACAAAATAAATGGATGTTTCAAAATTCCGAATTTCAAGACAAATTAGTAAACCGGAAGTTAAGAGGGAATATTGCTGATCGTATCAAATTTTTTGGGAAATTAAATTTTTTTTTGTTAACTGGAAATATATGTACAAAAAAATTAAGAGGTGTGTGTGTGTGTGTGTGTGTGTGTGTGTGCGTGTGTGGTCAGTATAATGCAAAAATGGAAACATTAAAAAGGAAGTCCATACACTTGATATTCCGTTTAGATAATACCAACACATCGAAGATTTCGAGCAAAATCTATCAAACTGAAAGTGCGTCTTTATTAAATGTATTTATATTAATTTTTTACTTTCTCTTACTCCTAGTAAGAGAGGAAGTATTGTAATCGTGTCAAATTTTCGATATCGATTTTCACTGGAAATATCCGTTTTGAGGTCTCCTGAGTCCAAAAAAGTGGTTTTTAGCAAATGGTCTGTGTGTTTGTGTGTCTGTGTGTATGTATGTATGTGAACAGCATAGCTAAAAAACGAAAAACCGTGGAAACTTGAAACTTGATATTCCGTCTAGGTATCACCATTAGCATCTGACAGTGGGTTACCTGTCAAAATTCCTCAACCGGAAGTACCACTTATTTTTTGTTTTTACTTTTTTTTGCAATTTTCTCAAAAATGGCTTCAACGATTTTCTTCAAACTTGGTATATCTACTACACATACAAAGAGCTACAACTTTTATTTGAAACATTTCTCTGGGAAAATTCATTTAAGGGCACTTATGGGGGAGGGGTGGGGTTAGGTTTTCATCTAAAGTGCTATTTCAGTTTGTTAAACAATTCTAACATCTAAATAATGTTAATTAGAATTAAATATGTTGTTGAAATTCCGAGTTTGATAAAAATCGGATGACCGGAAGTGCGTTTACTTTACCACTTTACTAAATGATTTTTTCACTTTTTCGCGATTTTCTCAAAAATGGCTGCGACGATTTTCTTTAAACTTGATATATTAACTACTCATACAAAGATCTACATCTTTTATTTTTAAAACATTTCTCTAGGAAAATTCATTTAATGCCACTTTTAGGGGAGGGGTGGGGTTATGTTTTTCTCTAAAGTGCTATCATAGTTGATTATACAATTCTATCATCCAAACAAAATTAATTAGAAATAAATGGATGGCCAAAATTCAGAGTTTCAAGAAAATTAGTAAACCGGAAGTGCGCTTTTACTGAACAGTTTTTTCAGTTTTCGTCGTATTTGAATTAATTTGGTACACAAACTATAAAATTTGTCAATTATAATTTTGAGATAACTGGAGTAAGAGAAAGTTGTGTGAGTGTTTCACACCAGATTTTTTTTTTTATCTAGTTTATTTGTGATTTTTCTAAAAAAAACGGCTCAAACGAATTTTTGTTTTTTTAAACTTCATATATTTACCACTTCTAATTGTAACAATTTCCTAGCAAATTTGATATTTTGATGTTTCTGAGGGAAACTGTAGCGTGTTATATACATTCCTCAAAAATACTACTTCAAATATAATTAAATAACATTACAACGTACAATAATAATATTAATACACATTGAAAAAAAAATCTTGTGTGAAACACTCACACAACATTCTCTTACTTCCTGTTCTCAAAATTATAACTGACAAAATGTTATAGTTTGTGTACCAAATTTAACTGAAATTCGTCAAAAAACTGAAAAAAAAAACCTGTTCAGTAAAAGGGCACTTCCGGTTTACTAATTCTCTTAAAACTCGTAATTTCATGGCCATCTATTTATTTCTAGTTAATTTTCGGTTGGATAATAGAATTATATAATCGAACTACGCTAGCACATTTAGAGGAAGCTGTAACCGCCCCGCCACTCTCCTAAAAGTGCCCTTAAATGAATTTTCTCCAGAGAAATGTTTTAAATTAAAGATGTAGATCTTTGTATATTTAGTATATATACGAAGTTTCAAGAAAGGTTGTCGGAGCCATTTTTTTGAGAAAAATCGCTAAAAAGTGAAAAAAAAAAATTATTCAATAAAGTGTTAAAATAAACGCACTTCCGGTTTTTTCAAACTCGAAATTTCAACAAATTTAATTCTAATTAACATTATTTAAATGACAGAATTGTTTAATAAACTGAAATAACACTTTAGATGAAAATCTAACCCCACCCACCCCACAGAAGTGCCCTTAAATGAATTTTCCCGGAGAAATGTTTTAAATTAAAGATGTAGATCTTTGTATATTTAGTATATATACGAAGTTTCAAGAAAGGTTGTCGGAGCCATTTTTTTGAGAAAAATCGCTAAAAAGTGAAAAAAAAAAATTATTCAATAAAGTGTTAAAATAAACGCACTTCCGGTTTTTTCAAACTCGAAATTTCAACAACATATTTAATTCTAATTAACATTATTTAAATAACAGAATTGTTTAATAAACTGAAATAACGCTTTAGATGAAAATCTAACCCCACCCACCCCACAGAAGTGCCCTTAAATGAATTTTCCCGGAGAAATGTTGCAAATAAAAGTTGTAGCTCTTTGTATGTGTAGTTGATATACCAATTTTAGAGAAAATCGTTGGAGCCATTTTTGAGAAAATTGCAAAAATGTAAAAAAAAAAAAAAAAAAAAACTAGTAAAGTGGTACTTCTGGTTGTGTAATTTTGACAGATAATGCACCGTCAGATCTCATGGTGATACCTAACCGTAATATCAAGTTTCAACTCTCTATGGTTTTTCGTTTTTGAGCAATGCTGTTCACATACATACACACAGACCATTTGCTAAAACCCATTTTTTTTGGACTCAGGAGACCTCAAAACGGATATTTCCGGTGAAAACTCGATATCGAAAATTTGACACGATTACAATACTTCCTCTTACTAGGGGAGTAAGAGAAATTTAAAAAAACATTGATAGAATTATAAATTTAAGAATACACACAAGTATTTAAAGACGGAACCAAAATGAGAGATAATGTGTGGGGGCTGCATTTGTGGCCGGATCAGTGTTATATATGAGTTTGCATTAAATGACGACATGTCTAGCGTTTTCATGGCAGAACTCTATGCCATCAATAAAGCACTAGAATACATATTAGAAAGCCTAGAGAGAAAGTATATCATCTGTACAGATTCCAGAAGTGCGAATGGATGCCATGTCTGAAATAAGACTCTAAAAAATCCTCTAGTCTAGTTCATACATCAAAAGATTTATTTATATAAAGTAGCGCGTGAAAAAAAAAAATGTATCATTCATTTCACGCTGGAATTGAAAAGAACGAAGCTAACTGATAAAGCTGCGAAAAGCGCTGCTTTATCACCAAATAAAGAACAATATTTAACACGTTGACAGACTGGATGAAATCTATGAAAAAAAAAAAAAATAATAAACATTTTCTCTAACTGGGTTAAAGAATGGGAGGCGATTCCATCCACTAATAAACTGAGATATATTAAATCCTAGAAACAAACAAATGGGCGGACATCTTGGAGAAAATCCTCGCCAGACTGTGTATTGGCTGGCCATACTATGAGAACACATGGTTATCTGTTTCTAGGAGAAAGGTAGCGGAATGTGTGAAGCTTGTGTAACACTACATTTGACTGTTAAACATATTCTAGCAGAATGTAAGATATATGAAGCAGCACAAACGAATGTAGAAATATCTGGTAGCATAAAGGATGTATTGAATGATGATTTATTAGATAATGTAAATAAAATTTTGCAATATTTAAAATAAATATCGCTATTCCAGAATATTAAAAAAATTGGAATTATTTTATGAAATTGGAATTTACAGTTTATACGTATATAAAATATACAAATGCCAACTTATCAACAGAAGCAGGTATAGGAAATGATTACATTGTATAGAGTGCCAATAATATTTAACCAACATTTCATTTTTTAACGTCTTCAATTTTTTTTTTTTTTTTTAATAGAAAAATTTTAGAAATAATAATATGTTTATAATAATAATAATAGAGGGAAGAGGTTAGCTCAGTGGTTAGCGCGTTGGATTTCCACGCGGAGGTCCCGTGTTCGAGTCCAAGTGCTACCATTAGATTTTTTTTCTTTCTAGGACTGATATATTTTTAAAAATTTTGCTCTCTATGTTCAAATCTATGTTATCACAATGTTTGACAAAAAAAAAAAAAATAACATCCTGATGATGGGCGAACGCCCGAAACCGGTCAAGACCACAAAAAGAAGCAAGCTTTCACGGAAAATATCCGTGATGCTTTCCACCTTGGCGGAACCAATCACAACAACTTGTTCATTCACACCAGATTATTTAAACAATTATTTTTTTACAAAAAGGAACAACAAAGATAATGAACCGCAATTTTTTTTTTTTTGCGCGCGCGAAGGGATTTGGAAACGAATGGGCAGTGAATAAGCTCAGAACACTCAATTTTCACTATTCAGTACCAATTTAAAAAAAAAAAAAAAAAAAAATCTGGTGTGAAACACTCACACAACTTTCTCTTACTCCAGTACTCAAAATTATAATTGACAAATTTTATAGTTAGTGTACCAAATTTAATGAAATTCGTCGAAAAGTGAAAACACTGTCCAGTAAAACTGTCCGGTTTACTAATTTCCTTGAAACTCGGAATTTGGGTCATATATTAATTTCTAGTTATTTCAATTTGGATGACAGAATTGTATAATCAACTGTGATAGCATTTTAAAGAAAAACATAACCCCCCTCCCCCAAAAGTCCCCTTAAATGAATTTATCAGGGGAAAAGTTTCAAATAAAAGTTGTAGCTCTTTATATGTATAGTTAACAACGCTGGTTTAAAGAAAATCGTTGGAGCCATTTTCGAGAAAATACCAGAAAACTGAAAATTATATTTCAGTAAAAACGCACTTCCGGTTATCTATTTTTTTTCAAACTCGGAATTTCAACAACATATTTAATTCTAATTAACATTATTTAGATGACAGAATTGTCTAATATACTGAAACAGCAGTTAAGATGAAAACCTAACCCCACCCCTTCCCCCAGAAGTGCCCTTAAATGAATTTTCCTGGAGAAATGTTTCAAATAAAAGTTGTAGCTCTTTGTATGTGTAGTTGATATAACAAGTTTAAAGAAAATCTTCGGAGCCATTTTTGAGAAAATTGCAAAAACGTAAAAAAAACAACTAGTAAAGTGGTACTTCCGGTTGAGGAATATTGACACATAACGCACCGTCAGATCCCATGGTGATACCTAAACGTAATATCAAGTTTGAACTTCTACGATTTTTCGTTTTTGAGCTATGCTGTTCACATACATACACACACACCAACAACCTGACCATTCGCTAAAAACCACTTTTTTGGACTCAGGGGACCTCAAAACGGATATTTCCGGTGAAAACTCGATATCGAAAATTTGACACGATTACAATACTTCCTCTTACTAGGAGTAAGAGAAAGTAAAAAACAGTAAACCAACTAGCAATCTTCTCCAATCAAGGAAAACTTCTCCCAAAGGGGGATTGAATGACGTCAAAGTCAAGCAACATCCTTCTTAGAGTATGGTCTCTAGATCACAAAAGCGTACTTCTGACAAATGGATTAAAGACAGCCAGCGCCGCTTTGGGATCACTAGCGTCATGAATGTTGCTCAAAACAAATCCCAAAGTTCTAGAATCATTTCCGATCGATTATGAATCCTTGAAATACTATCATGAGGAGTGATGTTGAAATTTCGTTCAACATCACTCCTCAAAATATAGTCCAGATGATTTTGCTAATAATCTTGAATAATCATCATTTGAAAGTGCTAAAAGTTGCTACCTATCAACCGAATCCTGCAAAGGGTGTCTGTTGCATGCAGTTACATGGGGAGTAGCGTAGCGGGTATCTGTAGCGACCCCCACGGGTTACCACAGCTCAGTATTCTATGCACTTCATCAGAACAGTACACAATACACTTAAACTACATACACTCTATACTTCACAGACATGGACAAAGATAGTACCCAAACTATGGTCTCCAATTTCAATTTATTCTATGAAATGGAATATTTATGAATTGGAATTATTAAAAAAAAAAAATTGTTATTGAATATGTGGATGGGTCCGCAGTGCTGGATGACATCTAGCATTTTATCCGTCGTAGCATACATATTTATAGTGTTCTGGACCGGTTTGGGATTTTCATCCATCTCTAGAGCAAATTCACCAAGTTCGTGTAGATAGTTCACTTCAACTTAATGTTTCTGTTACACTTACACTTGTTGGTTGTATTGATATGTATGTGTAAATTGATATGCCAACCTTCTTAAATATCAATTTAATTACATATTTTCTTGTATTAACCCTGATTGTATTTTACATTTATTTATTACTTTACAAGCTTTTCACTGTCCATAAACTTTATCTATTCCTATTAGTACAGTTTACTCCTGAAATAACTTCTCCCCCCCCCCCACCCTAATAAAAAATGACTTGATAAAACACTGAGCATTCTTAACAACACTATTAAAATTTAGTTATAAAGTATCCTTCAAAACATGCTATTTATTATAGATTAATTTCTAATGTCTAATCATAATTTATAATAATTCCATTTTGTCATTAAACATAAACACATAGTAACATAACCTTATAACCTCCCGCACATATATACAACCAACAATTGTGAGTGTAACAGAAACCTTTTTGTTGAAGTGAACTCTCTCTTCTACACGAACTTAATGAATTTGCTCTGACGATGGATGAAAATCCGAAACCGGAACTAGAACACTACAAATCATGCATGCTACGACGGATAAAATACAAAAAAAATTTGTTAATTAAATTGTATCTGTGAGGATCTGTTACTGCAATGGAAATCTAGCTGGTTTTACTCTCAAAAGGGGCAGGACCACCTACAGGTTTTTGCCAGACGCGACAATTGGTAGAAGAATAGTACCCACAGATTTTTCTTATGGGTCTCCAGAGGCTAGTGACAGGCCATGGACAAATTATGGGAAAGTGGTATGAGATGGGTTTGATAAGTGATGTTTGCTGACGTTGCGGTGAATTGGAGACCGCCGAACATATTATTTTTGAATGCATTCGTTATGAAAGGATCTCCGGGCAAAATTATGGAGTGCTATAGGCTATCATGTTCGCATTGATAAATGATACACTCATCTTGTTGCTGGAAAATCTCTGTGCATATGATGCCTTTAAAAAGTTTGCAGAAGAGGCTCTAAGACGTGGTACACTGGTAGGGGGGGGGAGATTTTCGAGGGTAGGCGGAGGGTAAGTGGGATATTAATGGGAATCAGATATGATGTAATGGAATCGTTTGATGTGTGATTCCTGGAGTAAGCAGATGTCTTGAAGAGGGCGGAAGTTAGTTTGAGAGATTTGGAAGTTAGTGCTCGAATTATTAAACGGTTTTTTATATAAAAATAAACTGTATTTTAACAATAATTTAAACGTGATAAATGGTAACTAATAACTATAATAAAATACTTAATAATAAATAGAAGATAAATAGCTGATCATTTAGAATGGTTAAAATAACGAACTAAAGTGCACAACTACGAGAATGATAAGTTGAATATAACTGTGAATTGCCGCTCGTGTATAGTTTGGTCGTAGATGATATAATAATCATTTCGTCGTATATCATAGAGTTTATATATACTGTTGTTCACACTCACACCAAGACATCTGTCTTAGTGTGCGGCCTTGTGCGACCTTCGTAGTTTTCTGACCTTATTTAGTGGCCATACTTATCGCGGTGCCTGCCTTTTGATGTGAGAATTGATGAAAAGGCTTTGTTGTTTGTTTGGTTGACCGCGGCTGTCGGCGGCCAACAGTATCACTGTTTTCACCTTTTGTAAATTAATTCTTTGGTGTACTTTGCCGATGTCAATGACTTTGCCATGTCATTACAGATATTAATAATTTATTGATATGACTGTGGAATGAATGACTTAGATTGGGTAGTTTCGAGTTTTTAATGGGCCTCTCAGGAATATCGAGTACTGAGAGGTCAAATAGGATAGGAATTTTGTCTGCATGCATGAAGTATGAATGTATTTATTGTGTGAATGAATATGAATGCGATGCTTGTTTGTTTGCTTGTTTTGTATGGTGGCATAAATTCATTGTAATTATGAAAGGTACCTTGTTGTTCCCTTCCATCATATATTCTTGCTTGGGAATCATTCTTGTTTCGGGATCATTGGGGATGAAGTATAATCATTGGGCTGTTATGAGCGAGAGCTCGTCGTAACACGGCTCATACGGTGTGCGTGTAATTAAAAAAAAAAAAAAATTAAATTGTATTAATTTTGTAGTAAGGGTAAGTTGTGTGGAAGAGTTTCCATGTTCTGGTGTTTCACACCAGATTTGCTTCTTTTTTTTTTTTTGGATGGTTAGAATTATTAAGGAAACAGGAAGGTATATAATATGTTTGTATGTATGGGTGCTTGAGCGAGGTGTCGGGTGCACGTGTCTTCTTCAGACTGGCCAATTAGCAGTAGTCACATGTGTAACATAGATGTACAGGCAGGCCCACATCAAACACTGCCGACATTTCTGCATTGCTTTATACTTAACCGCCATAATTATAACCAAAAAATGAGCTCTTTCACATCATATAAAAATCTGTAAAACAAACAATTTTGTTAAATCTTAGTCAAAAAAAAAAAAAAAAAAATTATTTAATACTCTGTAGGCTGGGTTACACACCCCATATAATAGTGGTTGGGGTTATTACTTGTATACGTGAATGCCGGCCAAAACTGATACATTTCTATCAACGCAGCAAGTACATCAAGTTTTAAGGAAATCGTTGCAAACATTTTCGTGTAAAATTAATGTAAAATTGCACTTCCGGTTAACTAATAATAATCGTAATAATTAAAATAATAATAATAATAATACTAATAATAATAATAATGTACGTATTATAAATTAAATACAGAGCTTTTCTAAACGATTTCTACCAAATAACACAATGCATGGAAACTATTCCATCTGCAGAACTGCATTATAATATATTAAAATTATAGAACATAACCGAAATAAACTTACAAAATTAAATTAAAAAACTAGAATCTCTTCATCATTACAAAAAACAAATTACCAAATAAAATAAAGTAGGCGATTAATTTAAGTGATCAAGGTTCAGGTATTAAACTGTCCTATTAAAAATAATCTATAATTCCAGGCTCTAATATGATAATTATACAAGGCTACCCAAGTTTTGCCATTCAGATACTCTATACAATCTTCTATAGACAGAGTAGGCTTGCTCAACCAGCTCAACCCAACAACCTACCACCTATATAGTGCAGAGTATCCTCTACGGCACCGCTATTGCACATTGTATAAGTATGAATTTCTGCTGGCCTAGTAATGTTACAGTTCAGTTTTAATAGCTGCCCACTTAATTTAAACTATTCGGGATAAAGCGTACTTTCGGTTAACTAATTTGCTTGAAACACGGAATTTTGGCCATCCATTTATTTCTAATTAATACTGTTTGGATGATAGAATTGTACGCACAATCAACTATGACAGCACTTTAGAGAAAAACATAAACCCCCAATCCTTCCCCTAAAAGTGGCATTAAATGAATTTTCCTAGAGAAATGTTTTAAATAAAAGTTGTAGATGTTTATGTGTTTAGTTTATATAAGAAATTTCAAGCAAATCGTAGGAGCCATTGTTGAGAAGATCGCGAAAAAGTGAAAAAAAAAAAAATCATTTAGTAAAGTGGTAAAATAAACGCACTTGCGGTCATCCGATTTTTTTTTCAAACTCGGAACTTCAACAACACATTTAATTCTAATTAACATTATTTAGATGATAGAATTGTCGAATAAACAGAAATAGCACTTTAGATGAAAACCTAACCCTACCTCTCCCCCATAACCGCCCTTAAATGAATTTTCCCAGAGAAATGTTTCAAATAAAATGTCTAGCTGTTAGTATGTGTAGTCGTCATACCAAGTTTAAAGAAAATCGTTGGAGCCATTTTTGAGAAAATTGCAAAAATCTAAAAAAACTAACTAGTAAAGTAGTAACTTCCGGTTGAGGAATTTTGACAGATGACCCACTGTCGGATCCCATGGTGATGAAACTAAAACGAATATCAATTTGAACTTTCTACGATTCCCTTTCGTTTGAGTCTATGCTGTTCACTAGACACACACACACACACAGACCTTTGCTAGAAAACCCACTATTTTTTTGGACTCAGGGGACCTCAAAACGGATATTTCCGGTAAAATGTCGATATGGAAAATTTGACACGATTACAATACTTCCTCTTACAAAGAGTAAGATGAAAGTAAAATAATTGTTTAATCTATTTTAGAGAAATTACCAGAAAACGAAAAGCTACTTTCAGTAAAACACACTTCCGGTCATCCAATTTTCTTCAAACACGCGATTTTGACAACATATTTAATTTTAATTAATATTATTTAGATGATAGAATTGTGTAATAATTTAAAATAGCACCCTACAGGAAACTATAGCCCCCCCCCTCCACGCACCACACAAAAAAGTTACCTTAAATGAATTTTCCCAGAGAAATGTTCCAAATAAAAGTTGTAGCCTCCTTGTATGTGTTGTTGATATATAAAGTTTATAGAAAATCATTGGAACCGTTTCCGAGAAAATCACAAAAAACTGAAAAAAAAAAAACCACATTCAGTAAAGTGGCACTTCCGGTTGATGGATTTTGCTTGAAATCTTCGTGTATAGATGCTATGGTAGTACTTAAACGGAGTACCAAGTTTGAGCTCCTGCAACTTTTCGTTTTTTAGATATTCTTTTCACACACACACACATATATATATAGGGTGTATATCTAAGGTATATGGATAACGACTTTTTCTCGGAAACTAAGATAGCTAGAAAAAAACTAAGAATTACGTGTCCCCGTAGTTTTTTGTTAGAAATCCAAATTTAATTTGAAATTTGTTTTGGTGCTTCCAGAAGCGAGATACAGGCACCAACTTCATTTTTTCAAAATGGGGAGGTATGGTTTTTATTTAAGAAATAGATTCCTCTATTTTTTGTAAGAAAAATTTACTTGAACGGTTTTTTTCTTTGAGCGATATTTTACAAGTGGTGAATGAAAACATGATTCCTATAAGAAGTTTCAAAATGATATTATAACGGTTTTTTGATTGAATAAGAAGAAAAGTACTATTTTATTATAAATTTTACTCCTCATTAATTACAGATCTTGCTCGAACTGACCCCCACCATTAGAGATGCATACACATGCTTTTTCCTGCCAATTGTACCTTACGACCAAAGAAATACATCTCTAATGGTGGAGGCCAGTTCGAGCAAGATCTTTAATTAATGAGGGGTAAAGTTTATAATAAAATAGTACTTTTCTTCTTATTCAATCAAAAAACCGTTATAATATCATTTTGAAATTTCTTATAGGAATCATGTTTTCATTCATAACTTGTAAAATATCGCTCAAAGAAAAAAACCGTTCATTTACAAAAAACCGTTCTTACAAAAAATGAGGAATCTATTTCTTAAATAAAAACCACACCTCCCCATTTGAAAAATGAAGTTGGTGCATACAACTCGCTTCTGGAAGCACCAAAACAAATTTGCAAATTAAATTTGGATTTCTAACAAAAAAAACTACGGGGACATGTATTTTTTAGTTTTTTTTTCTAGCTACCTTAGTTTCCGAGAAAAAGTCGTTATCCATATACCTTGGGACACCCTTTATATAGACTATTTTATAAAAAAATACTTTTTTGGATTCAGGGGACCTCAAAACGTGTATTTCCGGTAAAAACTCAATTTAGAAAATCTGACTCGATTACAATACTTCCTCTTACTAGGGAGCAAGAGACAAGTAAACAGAAATACTAAACAAAATCAAGTGAAGTCTTCGGTAGCAATAGATTTATAGTTTTAAAAAGCAAATCAAAAGACTAAGTGTTGTGTAAAGAGCTAAAAGTGGTGGATAACATGACGGAGGGTGTATGAGAGCTTCCAAAGAGGGGAGCTATACGCTCCATCAGTTTTTCGGCACTCCTGCATTTCTCCGTACGGTATAGGCTACGCCATTGCTACACCCTCTTACTGATGTGTAAACTACATTCTCTATACTTGAAGATGGTATCACAATATTTTAAGTATTCATTCTTCTTACATAATAACTACCAATGTTTTTCAATCCTAAAGCAACAAAAATGCATATTTGTTACTACGCAGCTATAGACACGGAGTAAAAGTGGTTGTTACTTTAGTAACTCAAAAGTTTAGGCCAGCTGATCATCAGCCCGTACACAATACTGCAATTTACATCGTTTATTTATACGAAATATTTGACACAATAAGATTAATAAGCAATTAAGATTCTCTCCCACTAAACAGAATCATTTATATTCTCAAAAAAACATCTAATACAAAAAAAATGTTGGTTTCAAACACTCAAATGACTTTCTCTCACTCCAATTTACATAGTTACATAGTCTGCAGTGTTTCGAGCTCTAATATATAATGCTTTTTCTTATAATAATTAATTTGTTACTAATAGTTGTAGTTCGATTCCTTTTTACTTTCTCTTACTCCTAGTAAGAGGAGATATTGTAATTGTGTCAGATTTTCGATATCGAATTTTCACCGGAAATATCCGTTTTGAGATTCCCCTGAGTCCAAAAAAGTGGGTTTTATAGCAAATGGTCTGTGTGTGTGTCTAAGTGAACAGCATAGCTCAAAAACGAAAAATCGTAGAAAGTTCAAACTAGATATTCCGTTTAGTTATCACCATGGGATCCGACAGTGGCGTAAGCGTCAAAATTCCGCAACGGAAAGTACAACTTTACTAGTTTTTTTTTAATTTTTGCAATTTTCTCAAAATAGCTGTAACAGATTTCTTCAAACTTACTATATCAACTACACATCTAACAGCTATAACTTTTATTAACAAACATTTCGCCGGGGAATATTCATTGAAAATGTATGCCTTTCTTTCTGAGGGAGAGGTGGGGTTAGGTTTCATCTAACAGCTATTTCAGTTTATTAGACAATTCTGATATAAATAATATTAATAGAATTAAATATGTTGTTGAAATTCCGAGTTTGTAAAAAATCTGATATCCGGAAGTGCGTTTATTTTAACACTTTACTAAATGATTTCTCCAGTTTTTCGCGATTTTCTCAAAAATGGCTCCGACGATATTCTTGAAACTTCGTATATAAACTAAACATGATCTACACCTGATCTAGATGCAATGATTTACACCTTTTATTTAAAACATTTCTCTAGAAAAATTCATTTAAGGGTAATTTTACGGGACGGGTGGGGGTTACACGTTCCCCTAAAGTGGTATCATAGTTGATTATACAATTCTATCATCCAAAAAAAAAAAAATTATAAATAAATAGATGCCCAAAATTCCAAGTTCTAAGAGAATTAGTAAACCGGAAGTGGCGCTTTTACTGAACAGTTTTTTTCAGTCGACGAATTTCGTTATATTTGGTACACAAACTATAACATTTGTCAATTATAATTTTGAGAACAGGAGTAAGAGAATGTTGTGTTAGTTTTTCTCATCAGATTTTTTTTAATGTTATTGAGAGAAACTAGATTTTGATCGAATTAGCTCATGCGCAGATTTCCATCTTTATAGTATTATTTCAATACTTTGTGGACTGGGCTATTTTTAAGGACAATAAAATGAACAGATAAAAACTCTAGGTCTATGAAGTGCTTTAACTGAATGTTATGAATTCCTTAGAGAAAATTTTGTGGGTGTTTAATATCAATTTTATTTTGTTCCATTATTATAAACGGCCAAACACGGGTAAAAAAATGATGGACTTACATTGTATTTTGCATTTCTGCCCAATTCACTTATTCGCGAAAAAGTGAAAAAAACTATTTAGTAAAGTGGTAAAGTAAACGCATTTCCGGTCATGAGATACTTTTCAAACACGGAATTTCAACAACACATTTAATTCTAATTAATATTATTTAGATGACAGAACTGCCTAATAAACTGAATTAGCACTTTAGATGAAAACCTAACCCCACCACTCCCCCATAAATGCCCTTAATTGAATTTTCCCGGAGAAATGTTTCAAATAAAAGTTGTAGCTCTTTAGCGATGCATACACAAGCTTGTTCCTGCCAATTGTACCTTACGACCAAAGAAATACATCTCTAATGGTGGAGGCCAGTTCGAACAAGATCTGTAATTAATGAGGAGTAAAATGTATAATAAAATAGTACTTTTCTTCTTATTCAATCAAAAAACCGTTATAATATCATTTTGAAATTTCTTATAGGAATCATGTTTTCATTCATAACTTGTAAAATATCACTCACAGAAAAAAACCGTTCAAGTAAATTTTTCTTACAAAAAATAGAAGAATCTATTTCTTAAATAAAAACCACACCTCCCCATTTGAAAAAATGAACTTGGTGCCTGTATCTCGCTTCTGGAAGCACCAAAACAAATTTGCAAATTAAATTTGGTTTTCTAACAGAAAACTACGGGGACACGTATTTTTTAGTTTTTTTCTAGCTATCTTAGTTTTCAAGCAAAATTCGTTAACCATAATTACCTTGGGGCACCCTGTATATATATATATATATTACTGCATTGTCTTCACAGTAATATTGGGCAGGTTATTAGTGATAAACGTGAAGGCTAAAAACTCCAGGTCTAAGAAGTTTTTTTAACTAAATATTATTTAGTGGGGTTGAGAATAATTGAACCAGATTTACAGCCAGTTATTTCTTATATTTTTCTATTTGCGATTACATTCATCAAATGTCGAATTGATTAAGTTATCAATGACAGAAAAGAATATGCACAAGTCAATAAATATTCAAATTTATTAACCAATCTTAAACCATACATATAAATTTACTAACATAATCATACCTGCTACAGTATAACCTAGCATCTTCACCTCTCTCTACCATCCACAGCCAACAAGATTTACTTTTTCTTTTTCACTTAACTTAAATATCCTTTACATAAAAAAAAATGCGTCACAAAAAACAGCAAATTTAAACAATAAAAATATACATAAACACAATAAAAATCTAAAAGAAATATATAATGAAGATTTTTATTTAATATACAATTTCCGAACTTTTCGCCCCCCCCCTCCACAATAAATATCAGTTACCAAAAAAAAATGGCTGCTACTAGGTCCAAACTCAACAAGTAAGTTAAAAATTAGAAATTTTCACCACTATAATTTAATACAGAGCACTACTCAAATTACATAAACAATCTAATTGTTTTGAGTAAGCACAGATACAATAAAAAACAGCCACAAATTTGCCGCAAACTCTGCTGGAAAATAAAATGTTTCAAACCCTGCACGTGCATCAAATCCAAAAATATCCACAAACATCACTCAACGATTATATATTGATACAAATCTCCAAACTGTATAAAGAAACCTAAAAAACGGACAAATCATTTTAAACAATCTTAAAGAAATTAAAAATTAATTCTGCTACAATCTCCTAAACAAACCTATTTAACACAACGAACAATATCAAAGTATACGCAGTTATTTCATTTATAATCAGCAATGTAAATAAGGTACGCTCAATTTGTGGATAAATACAAGGTTTTTCTTGTACAGTTCACAATATGTATACCATAATTACTTAAATCTGTTTAATATATTTTTAACTCAATTTGCGACATTGTAAGAATACAAAGATTTTGAAAATGGCAATAAATTTGCCGAAACGTAAAGTAGAACGACATTGACGAATGTACATCGCAAGTAGAAAAATATAAGAAAATAAATGGCTGTAAATCTGGTTCAATTATTCTCAACCCCACTAAACAAAAATACGAAATGCATGCAAATAAATATAAAAGAGCAACAAACTATTCATAAATATAGTGTATTCCTTGAGAGAAATTTTTATGGGTATTTACATCAGTTTTATTTTGTTCCATTATTATAAACGGAAAAATACAAAATGCGGACTTCCTTACATTGAATTTCTGCCAATTATCTTTTGTTTTTCCTTTTTCAATAATTCTGAAATGTTTTTGGTGTGTTGAGTTGTTGTTTGTAGTTGCATGGTGGATTGAGCGGTTGGTTAAAAGGGCTGTATGTCTATATGTTTAGGAGAGAAGTAATAAGAATAATTAAGACAACACTGGTAGATTAAATTATATATGCATAGATTCTTTAAAGATATTTAAATGCTATTCAATAACACAGCAATATTAATTAATTTACTGAATTTAGTTGGAATAAACTCTTATGTTATAACTTAAAATTGGCACAGTTCTGATGTGTTCTCCTTCGTGTCTACAATAAAACTGGCTTGAAAAGAATGTCTTCTAATTGTTCGTTCAATTCTTCCCCATGTGAGAACAATGCTATCAAGGTTCATGAACTTTTCAAATAACTGTACTCCTCTACCTGAATTGTCCTTTTGCAAGGAAAAGAGTTGGCCTAACGGGTACTTGTGCCTTTGTTTCTTTAATAGCAATGACCTTATATTTCAGTACTTGACTTTAAATACACTCTTTTTGACTGTAAATTCACTATTTATTTTCCAAAACTGCTTCGCTTAAATACTGTCAAAATTCAGTCAACTATGTTTCAAATCTATTATTTTTGCATTTCTTTCTTCCACTACAATTCGAATGAAAATTCTGAATTTATTTTTTTTCTTTATAGCTCACATTAATTAATTATATAAACCAGTAAATATTATGTTAGAAATAATTTGTTTTTTTTTATTTTATTGCATAATTTGATAATTTATCAAAATACCTACGGAGGGAAAATTATTCCAAAAAATTGTGTTTTTCCAACGAAATAATTATTTGTAAAAAAAAGTAACCAATTACAGTATAGATGTGAATGCGTGAAATGTGGGCGTGGTAAACATGATAACTCTAAAATCTTGGTGAGTGGGCCAACGTTTTCCAGGCTGAGGTTTATGCAATTCTTTGCTGTATTTTGGATGAGAGGGTGCGTAACACTAATTTAAAAGGTGTTTGTATCTGCTCGGACAGCAAGGTGGCGTTGAAGGCGCTTAACTCATGTGTCTTCACTTCCAGATAGGTGTTGGAATGTTCTAAAAGACAGGAAGATCTTTCTTCATTGAAGGATGTGGTTCAGGTCATATGGGAATTCTTTTGGGAAGAGGGAGGTGGATAGATTTGCCAAAATTAAGGCGCTCTCTCCCCTTCATTGGTCTAGAAGCTGCTGTTGGTGTGTATTCTGGCACATGTTTATCAGGGCTTTCAGACGTGGATGACATCACAGAATCATCCTTATGGTGAGTGCAGGGTGGTTTGTCGGCAGTCGAAGATGTCATTGGGGGGTCCGGACGGAGCTTGAGTAGCGGATCCGATGTCTTTCACGGACCTCTCTACGGCATATGGTTGGCTTCCCACGGGCATTGTGGTTTAAGGAGACCTCACTAGACCATGGGATCATGGTCCTGAAACCATTTTGTAGATTTGTAAGACGGAAACAGGGGGGGGGGGCAAACACCCATGATCTGATGAAGGGATGTTGTTTGGGCGTGTGGAGTTAGGTTTGGACCTTCGGCCGGAAGGATATCGGTAGAGGATCTTAAGCTGTGTCCTTTCAAGGTTTTGGCCCGATTTGTTCGGTCTGTGGTGAAACTTAGATGGGTAAAATCTGGGCGTGGATTTTTGTTCTAGCCCCAGTAGTTGGTATTCTTTAGGGGTAGCTATATGGGCCCTGGGAGGCTTTGGATAGCGTAGGGTTTTGCCCTCCCCTTCTTTGAATAATAATAATAACCAATTACATTGTACAAGTGAATGCGTGAAATGTGGGCGTGGTAAACATGATGATTCTAAATTATTGATTGGATTAACATACACGGCTAACATTTCAGACTTTCTCTTCTTTACTGTGATTAGTTAATTATTATATAGCTAATTATTTCTATGAAAAATTCTAGTGTAGAATTTCTTATATATATCACGATAGTGTCATGTTTGTTCTATATCTGATACACTTAATGTTTCAATTATATTTGAAATTCCATCTTTACTTCCTTGTAAAAACTTTATTATAAAATATTAAGAAATTGAATGAAATTATTATGGTAGAGAGAGAGACATTTAAAAGATATTCATTCATTGTGACTTGCCAATTGTTTGACTTGTAACTGAAGCTCCTTAAAACAGCTGATCCTGATGAAGTTAATGCCCCACAAAAACGTAGTCATTTTCTATATAAACATAATTAAGTAGCATACTTATAGAAAAAACATTGTTTTTTTTTTTACGTAAGTCTACGACGTGTTAAAAATTTGTATTTGAACATATGTAGTAAAAATAATTTTTCTTTTTACAAAGTTCACACAATCAACTGACAGTTAATAAAAATTAAGATTTATACCGTTAGAAAGTGTAGAAAGGGTGGAAGTGTGTGCGGTAAGGCGACTCGTTCAAGTGAGCGTACCCAAGAATAGTAACACTACTACGCCCATGTAGGTCCCCGTTCCAGTTTGCCGCTTATGAATTATCTATTTAATTTCTACATTTATCTCTACTTTTTCCATGTTCTTCTTCATCACTCATTACTAATTATAGAATTCAATAATGTTTTAATTAAATATTATATACAGGCTTGTGGGACAATGAGCTCACAAATAAGCAATGAATAAAAAGTATAACTTAAGTTAATACTACTAGATATTCAAGTAATTCGGTATATTTCATTAAAATATACGTTAAAGTGTACATTAACAATCTGTTCTGAAATATTCCTTATTTCACTTAAGAGACTTCAAAATTTTCTGTTGTGACACAAAAAAAAAAAATCTGGTGTGAAACACTCACACAACTTTCTCTTACTCCAGTACTCAATATTATAATTGACAAATTTATAGTTAGTGTACCAAATTTAATAAAATTCGTCGAAAAGTGAAAACACTGTCCAGTAAAACTGTCCGGTTTACTAATTTCCTTGAAACTCGGAATTTGGGTCCTATATTAATTTCTAGTTATTTCAATTTGGATGACAGAATTGTATAATCAACTGTGATAGCATTTTAAAGAAAAACATAACCCCCCTCCCCCCAAAGTCCCCTTAAATGAATTTATCAGGGGAAAAGTTTCAAATAAAAGTTGTAGCTCTTTATATGTATAGTTAACAAAGCTGGTTTAAAGAAAATCGTTGGAGCCATTTTCGAGAAAATACCAGAAAACTGGAAATTATATTTCAGTAAAAACGCACTTCCGGTTATCTATTTTTTTTCAAACTCGGAATTTCAACAACATATTTAATTCTAATTAACATTATTTAGATGACAGGAATTGTCTAATAAACTGAAATAGCA
>JAAEAF010012398.1:0-24339 GCA_011037195.1 Triatoma infestans | reverse complement strand
AAAAAAAAATTAAGGTTGCTTGCCGTATCATAATCATTCAATCCGTTTGTTTTGATGCATCCGTTAAAAATATTTGAACACCGATTGGCTGTACAATATGACTTGTCTATAAAGCTAACCATATTAAATCCACGTAAACAGTAGGAATAAAGTTTTGTGAAACAACCCATATGGTCTTTCAATTACTGTAATTTTTACATGTTTCGAGGTCATCTGAATATAAAAAAAAAAAAGAAAAGTAAAATGAAAAATGTTTTTAGCGTGTGTGTGTGTGTTTTTTAACAGAATATCTCAAAAATGAAAATTTGCAGGAATCCCGAACTCCTTGGAATTTTCATTTAGACACTATCATCGATCGCATCAGACACAAAGATTTCGGACAATATTCATGGACTAGAAGAGCGACTTTAATATATATATATATATATTTTCTTTTTTGTTTTTCGTGATTTTCTCGTGAACGACACCAATGATTTTCTTTAAACTTTGTATGGTTTTTATCTACACATAAACGGTTGAGAGGTTCTGCCGTTCAACTACCATAAGCGCTACTAACTATAGCTTCACACTTTTTATCACTTTGCCTTCACGGGAATCAAACCCTGAATTCTCGCACGAAAGGCGAGTGCGCTAGCCACTAGACCAACGGCGTGAGGAAATAATATTAATTATATATTTTACAAATATTATTAGAATTCCAAATTTAAAGAAAATCAAAAGTGTATGATTTTTTCCATTAAATAGGTATAGAAGTTTTCTCAGAATTTTCCACTAAAATGATTATAACGTTTTCCTTTTAAACTTCGTATACTAATTGCACAGATATAGATAAATGTAACACTTTAATTTGAAAAATTTGTTCTGAAAATAGTGTTTTTTTTTTGGTGGTTTTGAAGAAACTGAGACGTTAAAATTTAAATGTATTTGTTCAAATTATTATTGGCCACTTTCTACAATGGAATCGTTATCTATCTGCTTCTATGGAGACTTCCCCCCCCCACCTACAATTTGGAAATTTGTTTAAGGACAATTAAACAAAATTTAAAAATTTCAAGATTAATCCCTTTTAATCATCCCTGATCTCACTACTAACCTTCCTCTTCTGTTCCATTTTAAGCCTAAAATCCTCTTTCCCAGCTAGTTTTCGTATAACTTAGCTTCCTATCATCATAATTCTTGGCGGTATACTCTTGTATCATAGGCAAGCTGGGCATTACCTTCCTAAATCCATTTTCTTTATGTGCCCAAACCAAACCATTTTAGTCTATTATCCCGATATATCTCCTCTGCAACTTTGATATCAAGATCTCTTGCAAATCGTCATATTATGTATCTCAATCTGCATTCTTGTTTTCCCCACGATTTTATCGTGAAAATCGCATTTCAACCGCTTGGTTTTGACTTTCAGCTTGGCTAATCATGTCCAGGATTCGCTGCCATGTGTGAGAATCCGGGAAGTATGTGCTTCTAAAAATGGCCTTTGTTGTTACCCTGCTTCCTATCTTTCTTTAAAGATTAAATAGGAAAGCTATCATTTTTCCTTTCATTTCCCTGTCAATCCTGCCAAGCCTTAATATTGAATATAGATTAATAAATATATATATTGTGGATAACGACTTAAGTAAGCTACAGGCTATTTGATGGATTGATTTACACGTGTCCAAGATTTTTTTTTTTATCTTTTTAACACATTTATGTAAACCCTAACCCTATGGCGCAACAGCCTATGAAGGGTCAAGGCTTGCCAGACGGTGATTTGAATAGGGGGAGGGGTGTGTGGTAAGCAAGCCGCAATTCTCACGCCGTTTAGTACCGACCTTCGCTACCTAGGGCGCTACTAACTGTAGCTTCCCACTTTTTATAACGATGCTGGGTCAACACCAACTTTGCCCTGTCGGATAATCGAACCCTGAATTCTCGCACGAAAGGCAAGTGCGCTAGCCACTAGAGAGCAACGCGTGAACATTTATATAAAACTAATTTTTTTTTTTTCCCCGGACACTTGCCACATCCGTTTGCTGCCAGCAATTTCAACAAATATTTGGAATTTAAAAGGATTGTGTTAATCCTGGAAATTGTTTTGTTTAATTTCATGCATGAAAATAATTCATGTTCACAAGAATACGTACTCCCTCGAAGCAGCACAAAATTTGTGTAGCTAACTTTTTTTTTTTATAGTAGATATTTTTAGTAAGGTTTTTAGTATAGTTTTAGTGACGCAATTACTTTATTTAAATCCATCTATAAAAACGAAATATGCGCCTGACTAAATCTAATTTATCTTGCTAAGGAATATTGCATTTCTCACGGCTTTAGCGTTATTGTTTGCTTTAAAACTTTATGATAAATTACACAATCAGTAACTCAGAGCTGGGTGGTAAAGATGGCATAAAATCTACTACATTAATTATCTGGTCCTAAAATTTCTTTCAGTTTCTTTAACGCTCTTCCCACCAGATTATGACCTTTCTGTCCACTTTCAATTTCTTCAGTTTCTTCACTGTCTATATTTTTCTCAATCTCCACATTAACTTCATCATGTTTATAATTATGTTTTATTAAATTCCAAGTTAAAATAAATCTTTTCAATTAAAAATTGCCATATTCGTAGTAAAAGAAAGTCAATGTGAGTGTTTCAAACCATATTTTTTACATAATATTCTTACGTTTATACACTTTTGTTACACGTCTAGATTAATATTTAATTAGAACAAGTTAAACTTCCGGTTAATCAATTTTTTTTCAAACTCGGAATTTTCGGCAACGCATTATTATTATCATCATCAATGGATGCCCGGAGGTGTCCTGGATCTTCTCCATAAGCCAATTTGACTCAACCAAAAATCATCATCTGATCACGCAACCAAAAAGAAGCCTTACCCCCCTCCCAGCAATCTACCGATTTGATCGCAGTATCTTAAGATTAACTTTCAATCTCCAACTGCTCGAAGCACCTAGAAACTCCTCCAAATATAATATGAAATCTATTATTGGCTAAATGAGGACACTGACCTAAGTAATGTAATACACCGATCGTCCCTAACTTCATCGACACAATTCTTAACACAAACGTCTAGACGTTTGGCCTATGTTATGTAAATGACAGGCTAGCCAAGCATATCCCAGTACCACCTCCACCAGGATCATCAATTGTATCCTAACACTGGGAGAGAAGATACATCATCCTTTCTTATAATTTTCTATAAAATATGCCAGTCTGGAGACATTCATTTTTGTCCCTTTAGTGCTTCTTATATTCCCTTTATACTTTTTTCTTTCAGTCACATAATTAATTAACCGTGATGGACACTGTTGGCTTGTGACCACTAAATGATAATGTGGAATATAACACAATTGCCGTCTTTTAACGCGTCAATATTGGCGCATTAGGGTCTTCTCATTACAGACAACACTGTCCATCACTGGGCAAGTTAACTATAGAAATTCCTAGTAAGAGAAAAAAACTAAGGGCAGCACAGCTGGACTTGAACCCCAGACCTTCGTGTTACTAGACCAGCGCGTTACCACTGAGCTAATTATACCCTTCCCTGCCAGTGCCAATTCTTATTAGTATTATATTTAATATAATTTTTTTTTTTTTATTATTAAATGATGACAAATGGTGGATTTATGAGCGGGATGTCCACGTGATGTTTCACCCTTGTAACTTTTCTTAATTCTTGGAATTTTAAAAATGAAGTTAGTTTTATTAAATCCATTTATACTTGTAATTTTCAAATTTTTCAAATCATTTAGTAAACTCGAATTTCATTCAGTAAAAAAACTAAAAAATAGAAATCTCTGTGTTTTTCCTCTTCTCTTTTTTTTTTTGTGCAATATTTTTAAAATTCTTTTGCTTTTTTTTTTAACAAAACAGAAAATTGGGCTTTTTTTTTTTTTAAATCGGTTTCAATCATTTACAAGATATTGAATTTTACAATATATTTTTATGTATATATATACATATATTAAAACAAAACACCATAGACCTTTGGTAGCTTTAGTGAACCTTTTTTTGTTTCTTTCATAATTGTGTATGACATGTGGTAGATAAGTGAAGTTTTACAAAAAATAAATAAATAATAAATAAAAATAAAAAATCAAATTTGTAATTTTAGATAACTAGTTAAAAAAAAAAAAATAAAATAAAATAAAATAAAAACACGGTAAGACATAATGTTTTTTAAAAGGCTTATTAAATTACGTAAAGGACTGGTTTATATAAAGTTTGGTCGATGAATTTTTAATTTTTGAAGACGTAATAGGAAATGAACTTAAAAAAATCAGTAACCGGTTAGTAACGAGGTAATATAAGCCAGCCGACGCTCCATATTTTTTTAAGATACGATTTGTTACTTGTTTATTCTTTCTATTTTATTTAATAATATTAATAGTTAAGTATTTTATTAATAGTACCCTATTAAAGTTTTTTTTATTCAAACCAAAGAATAGGAATTAATTTTTAATTAAATACACTGTTTATGGTACGTTCGTACAAATGGGGGAATATTTTCTGAGACAGTAAGGGGTGCACCCATATACGGGCAGTAAATTATTCTTATAAACTACATTAAATTATACTAAATAATTTAAAAAAAAAAAAAAAAATCTAGTTTGAAACACTCACACACACATATAATGCATTAAACGACAAAATTTTACCCAGCCAGATAATAGAAATGATCACATTGTAGTCTAGGAGTGGGATAATAGCATGGAACATATTGCATATAATTTAAAAATTTAATACCCATAAAATTCCACAGAACTAACTATAACCCCCCCCCGTCACCCCGGTTCCCTCAAAAATCTATTCAATAAAGTGGCACTTGAAAATATTCTTACGAGATGAACATTTTGTCCAATCTAAAGTGTAATAAACAGTTAATTTATCAAACAATTAGCCGCTAATTTTTACTTTCTCTTTTACTCTTGATAAGAAGAAAGTATTGTAATCGTATCAAATTTTCGATATGGAGTTTTCACCGGAAATATCCATTTTGAGGTCCCCTGAGTCCAAAAAAAAGTGGTTTTCAGCAAATGGTCTGTGAATATATGTGTGTATGTGTGAACAGCATAGCAAAATAATGAAAACCAGTAGAATTTTGACTTGATATTCCGTTTAGGTATTCACAATGAGATCTGACAGTAAGTTATCTGTCAAAATTCCTCAACCGAAACTATCACTTTTACTAGTTAGTTTTTTTTTTTTTTTTTTTTAATTTTTTGCAATTTTCTCAAAAATGGCTCCGACGATATCAAACTTAGTATATCAACTACACACATACAAAGAGCTATAACTTTTATTTGAAACATTTCTCCGGGAAAATTCATTTAAGGGCATTTATGTGGTGGGAAGGGTGGGGTTTAGATTTTCATTTAAAGTGCTAATTCAGTTTATTTAGACAATTCTGTCATCTAAATAATGTTAATTTCCGAATTAAATTTGTTGTTGAAATTCCGAGTTTTTAAAAAAAAAAATCGGATGACCGAAAGTTCGTTTACATTTTGCTAAATAATTTTTTCATTTTTTTTTTTTTTGCGATCTTTTATTTTAAAATATTTTCTTTTGGTAAATTCATTTAGGGCACTTTTGTGGGTAGGGGGGGGTTATTATGTTTTTTTCTTTAAAGTGCTATCATAGTTGATTATACAACTCTATCATCAAAGCAAACCTTATTAGAAATAAACAGTTGGCCAAAATTCATGTGTTTCACGAAAATTAGTAAACCGGAAGTGCGCTTTTATTGAACAGTTTTTTTTTTTTTTCAATTACACACGAATTTCATTAAATTTGGTACACAAACTATAAAAAATTTGTCAATTATAATTTTGAGAACTGGAGTAAGAGAAAGTTGTGTGAGTGTTTTTACACCAGATATTTTGAGGTTCCTTGATTACGAAATAAATATTTTTAGCAATTTGTGTGAGTTGGTATGGGTGGTGTGATGGCCAGGAGAAACAGTAGAGTTTAGTATTACACGAAAGTACCAATTCTGTACAATATGTAGTACTGCCACTTTATGTTAATATTAATAATACACATTAGAACTGTCAATATTTAAAATGAAGTGTAAAAAAAAATGTTATTTGCTATATAATTGTATTACCGAGAGTAAGAGAAAGTTGACAATCTGGCTGGTTTCCTCACAGGGCATAGTGGCTTAAGGGAAAAAAGGTGGGCATCTCTATACAGTGGGGGTATCATGTCCATGCTGGATCCCTTTTGTAGAGTCTGTGAGACGGACGGGGTAAAACATCCATACATCTCATGACGAATTATCTGGGCTGTGAGGAGATTAGTTTCAGGTACGTTTGGCCAAAATAGGATATCTGTGGAAGAGTTTAGGCTTTGTCCTTTTTGTTATGGTCCTATTTGTTTGGACTGTCGTAAAATTAAGGTGGGTTTAAACCTGGGCCCAAACTTTTATTCCAGACCCGGTAATTGTTATTCTTTTCGGGCAGCTGTATGGAGCAGGCTTTGGATAGTGTAAGGGTTTAGCCCTTTTCCTTTTTTTTTTTGCAATTGTAATTTGTCCTCACCGTTGGTCTAGTGGCTAGCGCACTTAACTTTCGTGCGAGAATTCAAGGTTCGAACCCGTGAAGGCAAAGTCGCTGTTGACCCAGCATCGTGATTAAAACTGGGAAGTTACAGTTAGTAGCGCCCTAGGTAGCGAAGGCAGGAACTAGACGGCGTGGGAACTGCGGCGTGCTTACCACACGTCCCCCTATTCAAACGCCGTCTGACAAGCCTTGGTCCTTCATGGGCTGTTGCGCCATAGGGTAGGGTTAATTGTTAGTTGCAAAAATATGGTTAATTTACTGCCCAACACTGATTTGTGAGTATATATATATATATATATAACCAAATTTCTCAAACAAAAGACATATTACACCAAAATCTGCAGGAAGCTGAAACTAGATAGTTGAAACATAATTGTCAGCAAAAATAACTACTCGCGATTTACACGAAAATAGTTCCAACTATGTTCTTTAAACATCATTATATATATATATATACATAAATGCCTATCACTTTTATTCGAAAATAATTTTTTTCTAAGTTAGGCTTTTGCCTACAATCATTGAATTTCTAACATTGATAGGTCATCCTGGCCACGTTATCTATCCACCGCAAACGTGGTCTTCTTCTTCTTCTTCGTCGAGAACTTTAAGAAATAGTATTTTTTAAATAGTCTTTCTACATCCATTCTTTCTATGTGATCTACCCATCGGAGTCGACAACTTTCTTACAAGAGTGATGATATCTAACTCTTTAAACAGCTGGTGTAGCTCGCGTCAATTTTTTTCTTGCACGCCACTGTTGGTTTTCAATTCTTGAGCCAAATATTCTTTTACAATACCCATGTCACACTAGCATATGTCTCTTTACTAGCCTTATTACTGTTTAGTACAGTATTATCTTGACGTTACGTGATAGACATCTAAAACTCATTACGTTCGCCACTAATTATTTAATATAAGATTAAAAAAAAAAAAAAAAAATACGCAAAAGTTGATTTTTAATAGTGTTTGTGAGGAATCTGTAACTTCTGAGGATTAAGTTTTTACTGAAAGATTTTTATGACCCCCACCCCCACTTCGTCTCTGAATTCGATAAATTAGTTTTGGTGTCTGACGCTGTTAGAAATTGGTGTGAAGTATGTGTGTGAGTGTGTTTTTGTGTGTATCACAGTTGAGCATATCTTTTTAATTGACTATATTACTAATTAAATAGTTACAAATTAACAATTACAAAATATAATTGGTATTTGTTTTTTTTTTTTGCAATAATTATATTTTACAGTTGTATAACTAATGAAGTTATAGTTGGAATGTAAAATTACTAACTAATAATTGTATTATTATTATCCTTGACAAAGTAGCGGAAGATTTAACTGGTAAAATTTGTTTATCAAATTTGAATTATATCAAGTCTGAAAGTTAGACATTAAAAAATTTAACTAAGAAATGTTAATATCTAAAACAGAATATGTAGTAAAAGGTAAGGGAATTAATAGCTAAGTGGTTAGCGTACTGGACTCCCATGCGGGAGGACCCGGGTTCAAGTCTAGCTGTACTACCCTTAGATTTTTTTTCTTCCTAGAAACCTCTACAGCTCATTGTCCGGTGATGGACAGTGTTGCCTGTAACGAGAGAACACTGTCTGGAGGCTGGCAGTGCAGAAACAAGGCTCCGGGCGCCAATGACCATAGATGTTGACGCCCCTTAAATTAAAAAAAAAAAAAAAAAAAAGTCAGTTTTATAACTAATTACAATTACAACTACATACAAGTTGGTAGTTATGTTACTTTTGGCAACTTCTGTGGTTCAACATATCTTAAAAATAAAACAAAATAAAAGAAACGTAGCAAACTGGAAACTTGATATTATGTTTAGTTATGTACCGGTGGAGGGGGGATATTTCAATAAGGTTTTCGTAAAAAATCGGTTGATCGGAAATGCCACTTTACTGAGTGGATTTTTAAAAGTATTTTTTTTTTTTTTTTATTGTGGGAAAATTCATTTTTGGCGGCTATGACTTTTTGGTTTTCCTCTAAAATACAATCTCTATATATTAATATTATAAGATTCTATCGTCTGTATAATATAATAATAATTTAATGTATTACCAATTTTTTTTTTTTTTTTTTAATTTAAGGCGCGTCAACATCTACGGTCATTGGCGCCCGGAGCCTTCTCAGTGCAATGCCCAGATTCCGAACAGTGTTCTCACGGTACAGACAACACTGTCTATCACCGGACAGTGAGCTGTAGAGGCTCCTAGGAAGATAAAAAAATCTAAGGGACAGCTGGACTGGAACCCGGATCCCCCGCGTGGGAGTCCAATACGCTAACCACTCAGCTATTCTCTTCCTTTATTACCAAATTTATAATTAAGTACAATATTCACGCACACACATATATTTGAGATATTTTGGTTGAACCAATACGACACGATCGCAATACTTACTAATAGTAAGAGAAATTAAGTAAGTTATATTATTCAAGTAATTATAATAAACATATAAAATAACAAATACATCAAATAAAAATAAAAATAAAAATAAAACAAGAAAGTGTTCTTAAATATCATAAATTACTAATCTAAAAAAAAAAAAAACATTCTGGAATAGAAAGTAATTGAAAGTGCAGCCACTGGCTCACATTGAATCAGTAATAAATTCAGTCTTTTATTTATTTACAGTTTAGATCTAGTGAAATCTAGAAGCTATTAATCCAATATTGCTTCTGAACAAAATTATGGTGGTCCTTAATGTATTTTTATTGCTTGGTTTTGATTTGTTATATAAATTATTAATTGATTAAATTTAAAAATTACACGCTTAGAAAACTGAATTATATATAACTTGTTAATAATTATATTTTTATAATAATTAATATTCTTTATTTGCAATTAATATGAAGGATTATTAGTACATCTGAGTCCTTCTTATTATACTAATTGAGCACAATTTGAAGTAACCTAAATATATTTTTTAATACTTTTATTTACTTCAAAGATTTGTAAAAGTAATCATTAGATCATGGATCCCGTAATTTATCACTTCTTATTATGTCTCCTTTATTATATTCATATCATTTATTTATCACTTTCTCTTACTTACTTATAAAAGTTTTATGCGATCGTGTCCAAAGTTTCAACACTCACTCGACATTTTTTTACTGTTGTTAATAATATACGACAATGTATAAAATGAATTTTTTTATTTATTTTTTGTTGTGGTTAGTGCCACAGAGGTGGTGGAAAGTATCAGAGATATTTTCCATGTTACCCTGCTTCTTTTTGTGATCATTGACCGGTTTCGGGCGTTTGCCCATCATGGTTTTTTGTTAAAACAGTGAGTGTTAAAACCTATGGCATAACAGCCCATGAAGGGCCAAGGCTTGCCAGACGGCGATTTGAAATAAGGGCAACTAAACTGTAATTTCCAACTTTTTATCACGATGCTGGGTCACCACCGGACTTTGCTGTCACGGGAATTGAACCCTAAATTCTCTCACGGTAGGCGAGTGCGCTAGTCACTAGACCAACGCCGTGAAGACCACAGCATCATTTATTATCAACTAAATTTTGATCAGTAAAAATGTTATCACACTGTTTTGACAAAAAAAAACATTCTGATGACGGGCGAACGCCCCAGAAACCGGTCGATGACCACAAAAAAGAAATCAGGCTATCACGGGAAATATCTCTCAGATGCTCGATGATAATTCTGGAAATTTATTTAAGAAAACGTTTTCGTGTGTGGGGGGGGGGTATGTTTTTTTTAAAAAAGTGCTTTAGCGTGGGTGGTAGCTTGAAAAGCGGAAAATTTGTCAAACAGCTATTTATTTTTACAAAGAATAACTTTTACAAAGTTTTTTTAAAGGCATATGTTATATTACACTCATGGATGCTCAAAATGTCGTCCGTGCACTTCAGAGCAGCGTCTTAACCTAGAAATCCAAGCTCGTGTAGCTTTTTGAAGGGTAACTTGTGAGATATCGTTCCAAGCTCTTCCCAAGCACGTTTTCAAATCATCAATAGAGATTATGTCACGTCGACAATTCTGAAGCTCTGTTAATAACAAGCTCCAAACGCAGTAATCCATGAAATCCATTCAAGTCCTTCTAAGTCTGGACTTTTGGAGGGCCAATCTTCCGGTTCAATGAAATCAGGAGTAGATTGCTGAAGCAATTGAACTGAAGCCGTTGCTGTGTGAGCCCTGGGACCATCCTGCTGCCATGTCCATATTTGATCGTCCATTACATTTCGTATATCGCTGAACATCTATGGACACATCTCTTCACAGTAAACTTGTTGGTTTATTGTTTTTTTTCTTCCTGCCTTCAGGACTCTGATAATATCCTTCAAGAAATCGAAGCTCCGTTTTGTCATATCATGAAACTGCAGTATAACACAGAACAGATTAAAATTGTCATATTTCACAAGCAGATCTTCCTCAGGTATGTCAGTTTCTACACGCACTTCTAGGTAAATACGATCATTTTGTGTATTCAAAGGCGGTCACAATGAAAACCTTGCTTCATCTGAAAACCATACTCTTTTCCAAGCACACTCTTGGGTTCAATTTCAAACACTGATGTTTACGATATATTGAGATGTCGAGCGATTTCTCGTTGAATCAAAATAGAAATGAGTAAGCACGCATTTTATTCATGATCTCATCTGATCCTCAAATTTTCCGCTTTTCTAGCGACCACCCTGTATAATTGTAAAAACTAAATAGTATGAAATAGAATTCAAAAATATTTTTGTTGCCAATATTCTGAGTTTAAAGTCAAGCGATTACCTGGATGTGCGTTATTTCACTTTTCTACGATTTTATCTATAAAAACACCGACGCATTTCATTAAAATTGTTATACAAGCTATGTATATATAGAGATGTATTACAGTTTTTTTTTTTGATGGAGAGGTTGAGTGTTGTGAGGGGTTTCCTTAAAAATAAGGATTTTTTTTTTTAACATCAGAGATATTTTTCCTTGATAGCCTGTTTTCTTTTTTGTGGTTATCAACCGGTTTCGGAGGCGTTCGTCCATCATCAAACTTTTTTTTTTTTTTTTTGTCAAAACAGTGTGATAACATTGTACAGTGGAAAATTTAGTTGATACAAAATGAATGTGATTCTCACGGCGTTGGTCTAGTGGCTAACGCACTCGCCTATCGTGCGAGAAATTTTAGGATTCAATTCCTTTGAGGGCAAAGTCCGGTGTTGACCCAGCATCGTGATAAAAAGTTGGAAACTACAGCTAGTAGCGCCCTAGGTTGCAATTTTTACACAGAAATTTTCATGATTAAATTGTATTAAAATTAGAGTTAAAGAATAAGTCATTCTAGATGCTTCTTGCCAGGCGATTGAGAATTGCTAAAAAGCAAGATTCTTCTAAACTAGTAGTTGAATTGCCTGTTGTGGCTAAGAGCTATACGGTAAGCGTTGAGGCCTGTTTTTTGGGCATTGAATCCCATCTACGTATATGCTCTTAACCAATGGTAAATGTTAAGTAAATCGATTAAGAATATTTTCACAATATATACTTGTTTTAGGTCGAGGTGGGCCGTTGGGCCCATATCTTTGTTTCTATATTCGATATTATTCTACAGTAAAATTAATTATGAGATTCTATTGAAATATATCACCTTAAAACTATTATTTGTCACTTATTACTTATTCAATGACATAATTTATAAACATTTTAAAATAAAATTTGTCTTTATTTATATTCATATAGACCATTGGGTCAATATTAGCATTTTAGCCATAGCATTTTAGACATATGAGCTAAAGATCATCCAGTATGATTTCTTTTTTAAATCATCCAATTATTATATTTTTAAGTATATCGAACTGTAGTATTTTACAATTTCTTTGAATAAAACTGGTATTTTCTGAAGGGGGGAAAAACCAGTAAGAATCTGGAATTCATCTGGACCTTATGTTACTTAATTAAAAAAAAAAAAATACAGTTATATGTGATGTAACATAAAGAATTTGATAATTTGAACTAGTTGTGTGTTAGCTGGACAAGATGCTTTGCCAAGGAGATCGTGACATTTAATTGTTCTTTTATTTGTGTGAACTATTGAACTGGTTCATCTTCATATCTAGACGTCCGTGACATTTTAAAATTCTTGTCTCCACAAGATGCATATAATTTATATTTGATATATATATTTTTATATTCTTTATTTTTTTATTTTTATACTTTTTACAAATTACTCTAAAAAGAAAATGAGTCATATTTTCAAAATATATATTTTAAGATACACACTGAGGAAAACAAGATGTGTGCCCAATGACTCACCTCTACCCAAAACATTATATATTGTGAAATTCTTCTCGATTAACTAACATTTACCACTGGTTTAGAGCGTTATACGCAATATCCACAAATAGGCTTCAACGTTTCCCGTATAGCTCTTGGCAGCCCGCAACCGGCGATTCAACTACTAATTTAGAAAAATCTTACTTTAGCAATTCTGGTACAACACTTAATACAACGACTTTTTCTAACTACTGTTAAATACAATTAAGAATTATTTAAACAATGATTAAAAATATTTAGGGCGTCCCATTTAAAACGGGCCACATTTGAAATAACTCTTAAACGAAGAAAGATATCAAAAAAATTAACATAACGTTTGTTAAAGTAATTTCGTTCTAGTTTATGATGGGGTTAATGTTATTTGATTTTATTGCCACCTTACACCTGGAAATTGGTGACTGAAAGTTGTAATTTTGTTTTTGTCTCCCACTTTTTACTACTGTATTAAAAATTACTAAAAAAAAAAAATGAAGAAAAATGCCGTTAATTTCACTTCAATATTTCATCTCGTCGCTTTTTTACTATTTCTTTATTTCATAAACTAAAATTAAAAGCGGATTTTCTTAATTATTTTTAACAAATAAGATAGTTCAAATGCTGACAACACTTAAAACCTATTTTAGCACCATTAGGGACTTAAAAATCACGTATATATCAGGTATGAGATATCCCCAAAGAAAAAAATTCAAGAGGGGTTAAATCTGGCGATCTGGCAAGGAGAAAATTGAATGAGATGTTCAGTAGCCGCTGGATCGAAAGGTAGATACAGCTAAGCCGGCCTTCCAGATCGCCAGATTTAAGCACTCTTGAATTTTTTCTTTGGTGATATCTCAAAGAAAAAATTTACTTGGTTATGTGGTTCTTTATATAGGCTGTATATTTTATTCTATATGTAGAGTTTTTGTGTTTTTGTAATAAAAACTATGAAACCAATTGACAGCCTTTAAAATTTTTTTATTTAAATGTTAATGATTAACATTTTAATGTTGATGAATCGGGACAACTGGCGAAATTGCATCGAGGAGGCTAAAGCTCACAAAAAAAAAAAGAGAGAAAACATTCAGTAAAGTTATACTTCCCGTTGAAGATGGATTATTGCCGGAAATCTTCATGTCTGGTGCCTGGTAGTGCCTATAGGAGTACCAAGTTTGAGCTTCCTTCTTCCCGACTTTTGTATTTCAGATATTTTGTTTAAAACACACACATAAAGCCCATTCGCTAAAAACATTTTCCTAGTACTCAGTGGACCACAAAACATGTTCTTCTGATAAAAAACTGAATTACAAAAATATTGCATGATCTCAGTACTTCTTACGGCAGTAAAAGAAAGTAGTACTTAATAATACTTTACCTTGCAGCACTAAATATTAATTTTAATAAATTGTTTTATTTTGTAATTAAGTTATTATTATAATTATGTAATTATATATTATTATTATATGCAATTAATAGTATTGCATTTTTATTCTAACATTTATGACAGGCTATCCACCAAAGGAATGGTGTAATCAAATTCTATTTTTGTATCCAGACAACGTAATGTAGACAGTTTCATACACACCACATTATTAAACTTTATCTTATTCCTAGTAATGGGGAAATATTTGCGATCTCGTCAAATTTTCAAAATTTCGAGTTTCCACCGGAAATACATGTTTTAAGTTTGGTCCCTCAATGTGAAAAAAAAAAAAAAAATCTGGTATGAAACTAAATTATAAAATGGTGGGAAACAACACCAACGTAGGCTAAATTCTTCATCAAAGACATTTACCTAAGTTTACCAGGATTCTACTGAGCCATAGCCAAAGTAATATAAGGCTAATTGGGTCCTACTAACAGGGCATTGTAGGCTGAATAGGCACATGCATCAATATTTGCTTGCAGATAATGCGATTTGCCGATTCTGCAAGACGGAGAAGGAAACTCCGCGGCACACCATCCTTGTGAGTGTGCCTGCGTGATATGGACAAGTTCTGACATGTTGTCTTCCCCTGTACTTAGAGATTATTCAAGCGGCCTTAAAATATTTCTTGAGAAAAGGTGTGAAACGTGAGCCTGGTGGAATAACTGTGGAACCTTTCCCAGAGATGGACGCTAGCAATGATTATATGATTTGGCGAGAAATAGTAGGACAGCAAAAATAAACAGGATCTTTTGGACATGTGGAAAGCCCGCTGGCGAGTTCTGCGAAGGGAAGGACACCTATAGGTATCTTCCGGACGCGACGGTCTGGTCATAGAATAGTCCCAACGGATTTTTCATATGCTGTCTCCAGACTTGTAACCGGCATGGGCAGATAAATGACAAGTGGTTTAGAATGGGGCTTGTGAGTGAGGGTCGATGTCGCTGTGGCGAAGAGGAGACCGCTGAACACATAGTCTTAGACTGTGAGCTTTATGAAGATCTCCGCACAAACTTGTGGCGAGAATTGTTTTCATTGTAACTCTTACCAATGACACTCTGCCCTGCTTCTTGAAAATGAGACGGCATATAATGCCTTCAAAATGTTTGCGGAATCTGCTCTGTCGCGGCGTATGTCCTGGGGTCTTTCCCTTGGGTAGGCGGAGTAATGTTTTGTGTGATAGTAATTATTGATTGTCTGTAGTCTGTGTGCGTTAGATTCGGGTAGCTGTAGAATTTGTAGATACCTCTCAGGAATATGGAGTACTGAGAGGTTCCTTAGGTTAGTCTTGTATGGATGTGTAGGTATGACTGTATTTATTGACTGCGTGAGATTTGTATGTGTGGTAGGTTATAATGTAGTTAGTCTAGGATGCGTTACTGTTATGTTCGCTTATGTGCACTTTTGAGGACCCTTCCCTCGTTTATTTAGTGATTATGTATATATAGAAACAGTTCTGTTTATAGTAAAGTCGATTGCAATAGATGAATAGTTTGCGGGTTGGGATGAGCGCGAGCTTAGGTACGCCCTATAGTGTGTCTTGATAAAAAAAAAAAAAAAAAAAAATGGACAAGGTTCTTTAACTGAGGAGACAAGCTATCCCGAAGCCACGAGCTTCATGACAGAGCAAAACTGAAGGATGTGCTATATAATCTTAGGGGATCCACAATAGACCTCTTAATGTAGGTCGCAGTGGAATGAGGCTAGCCCACTCTGTCTGTCAATCTAATCTAATCTAACACAGACCTTTTGCGAGCTGCCCAAGTGCCTGACTGGATAGAAGAACAACGTCTGCAATGGTGGGAGAGAACAACAAGATGAAGGCAGGCTAAATTCTTCATCAAAAGACATTTACCTAAGTTTACCAGGGACCTATTGATAGCCAATGGAATATAAGGCTGTTGTGGTGGTTGGTTCCGCAGAGCTGGAAAGCATCAGAGACATTTTCCCTGATAGCCTGCTTCAGATAGATTTTTGATGTTAAATTGTAATAATTGTTAAGATACTTCTTAGCCTCACTGGCTCCGTGAAGCCAGGCTATCATGGAAAATGTCTCTGATGAATATATGGCTAATAGTGGTCCTACTAACAGGGCATCGTAGGCTGAATAGGCACATGCATCAACTATTACTTGCAGATAATGGGATATGCCGATTCTGCAAGACCGAGAAGGAAACCCCGCAGTACACATCCTTTGTGAGTATGCCTGCCTGATCTGGACAAGGTTTCTTTAACTGAGGAGACAAGCTATCCAGAAGCCAAGAGCTTCATTACGGAGCAAAACTGAAGGATGTGCTATAATCTTAGGGGATCCACAAAAGATCTCTTAACTGTACATAGGTCGCAGTGGAATAAGGCTAGCCCTACCTATCTGTCAATCTAATCTAATCTGATCTAACACAGACTCTTTTCTAAAAACCACTTCTTTTTTTAGGGGACTCAGAAAATCTTAAAACGGATATTTCCGGTGTAAACACGATATTGAAACTTTGACACGATCACAATATTTCCTCTAACGACAATTAGAGTAAATAAAAATCCAAGATTAAAATCAATAATAACTATTTAAATATATCGTTATAACATAAAACCGCGTGAGTGGTGCACATGAGATTATTCATCTTTATTTTAATCTGTAAAATTCTAATTAAGTTATATATGCGAAAGGCATTCGATAAGTAAAAAATACAAACAACTGTATATCCAAGAAAATATATATAAAAAATACGATACTTTCAGAATCATAAGTTGGCCTCCCTATCATCAATTTATACAAATTAAGGCTTGACCTCTAAACTGTCATGTCAAGTTTTACATCAGTTTCTATTGTTTTAATATATTATATAAAGAGGAGCTAAACATTTACTAAACATCTGTTAAGAAATATTCACATCTCCTTTATCTTACTGTAAATATTAAAATTTTCATATTGATAATTATTTCAAAAAACAGACGAATTGGCAATTACACATTTTTATAGGAAGTGTTTACCAGCGACGGCGAATTTACCGGAGCTAGAAAAAAGGACTCCTAAATAATTGAATGTCTTAATGAATTGGAGTATTGAAGTATTATATGTTAGCTTATTTATTTTCCCTGGTCTGCCAGTTTTGTGAAATGCAAGTACCATTGTTTTATTAATATTAACAGTTAGATTACTATATAGAGAATATTCTTCTAGTATGCGTAATTTGTTTTGAGCATCTCTCCAGCTATTTGCCAAGATGACTAAATCATCGGGATAGAGTAAGCAGAGCAGATTTTTACAACGATCAATAGGGATTTCCTCAGCGTTTTTATTTATAAAAAAACTTTCGATATCAGAAATAAATAGTATAAAAAGCAAGGGGCTCAAAATGTCCCCTTGCAGTACACCTTCAGTTATAGATATAAAATCAGAAGTTTGAGAGCCATCTTGTAAAGCAAAAAACTAAGTAAACCTAGGTTTACTTATTCTACTAGCATTTTAGGGGAGGAAGCAATGCACCACGACCTTACGATTTATTTTGTTCTATACCCCCTGGGTTCGCAGGCTGCCCACAGCGAACACCGTCTACAACACTTCCATCGAGTTAAGATCTCTAAGGAATCCATTATTAAATCAGAGACATTTTCCGTGATAGCCTGCTTCTTTTTGTGGTCAGCGACCGGTTTCGGGCGTTCGCCCATTATCAGGATGCTTTTTGTCAAACAGTGTGATAACATAGATTTGCACAGAGCAAATTTAGTTGATACACTCAAAATTTAGTTGATATATTCCCCTTCTCCTCCTGGTAACTACCCAGGTTTTTAAATCTTCTCTGGGTAGCAGCCTCGCAGTCCATTAGGAGATGTAATGGGGTTTCCTCCATCTCCCCACAGAATCTGTATGCGCTGTTACTCTCCAAACTCAGTTCTATCAGGTTCTGTTCTCGGATCAAAAAAGATCCTGTTGATTGCGGCGAACGACCGAAACCGGTCCGAGACCCAAAATGAAACGCAGGCTATCATGGAGAAAATATCTCTGATGCTTTCCAGCTCTGCGGAACCAAACACAAGAATCCTAATAACTTGACATGAGGGGTATATTCCCCTCCTCTTCCTGGTAACTACCCAGGTTCTTAAATCTTCTCTGGGTGGCAGCCTCGCAGTCCATTAGGAGATTTAATGGAGTTTCCTCCATCTCCCCACAGAATTTGCATGTGCTGCCACTCTCCAAACCCAGCTTCGGGTATCCTCTGATCCTGTCAGGAAACCCATAAGAACGCGGAATTTGTTCTTACCAAGGGCGATGCAGGCCTCCGATCTCCATTGGTTATAATTTCCCACTTAGATCTTGGCCTGCCGTAATCCGGCGAAGGAGTTCCAGATTTAAGACTTCTTTAACTTCTCCACCTTCCTACGTTCTTTCAAGAGAAATGGGTTGCTGACCCCACAAAAATGGTTCAGACCCTAGAAGCAGCGATACAGCACCTATCTTTGCCTGAGCGTCGGCCATCTCATACCTCTTAAATGCCAACATGCCCTGGCACTCTTCTAGCATTACCCGTAACATATATACAAATGAAGTACCTACCAGCAGAGGTACTGTTAGTAGGATTATTTTAGTTTTCCTTACTTTTTCCTCGTGAGCGGAAAATTTGGACTCATACTAAGCTCCCATAATTATGCCTTTTAATATGCCATCTTAAAAAATCATCACCTGAATAAATTGTGGAAAATCAACATATGGTTTAATAATTTAATGTTTAAAAAGAATGTATCAATTTGGAAATATCAAGGGTGCTTCGATTAGGCAGGATGCTAAATGAATCTTTGTAAAAAGTCAAAACATGTCACCAGGAATGCAGGAAGCTCCCCAATGATAAATTTTGAAGAGGTTACCTCGGCCACAAGGTCTCTCCTATACTTCAGTTTTATTTACTTAAATGAGTTATTAAGTAGTTGTATTTCAAACTTTCACCCGACCTGACCTTAATTTTATGTGTAAGCAGCTACTAATTGAACAGGGAATTAAGTTGTGTTGTAATAGCACATGTTATCACGAGGGATTACATTCTTATACAAAACAAAACAAAACAAAAAAAATCTGGTATGAAACACTCACAAAACTTTCTCTAACGGCAGTTTACAAAATTGTAATTCGAAAAATTTATATAATTAGTATAACCAAATTTAATGAAATTAATCGGTGATTTTTATGGAGAAAATTGCGAAAACTGAAAAAAAAATAGTTCAGTAACTTAGTTCAGCACTTCCGGTTTTACTAATTTTCTTGAAACTCTTAATTTTAGCAATCTATTTATTTCTAATTAATTTTGTTTACATGACAGAATTGTATAATCAATTAATATATAGCACTTTAGCGAAAACATTATTAAAAAGAATTAGTACATTATTTAATATGATCATGGGTCCCCGCAATGCTGGATAACATCTGGTATTTTAATCCATCGTAGGATGCATATTCCTTTTTATTCTTCACCGGTTTCGGATTTTCATCCATCTTCAGAGCAAATTCGACCAAGTTCGTGTAGAGCTTGGTCGAATTTCAACAAAATATTTCTGTTACACTCACACTTGTTGGTTTGTTAGTTGTATATATGTGCGGGAGGTTATCATATGATAGGTTATGATAACCTCCCCCACATATATATACAACCAACAAGTGTGAGTGTTAAAGTGAACACTCTACACGAACTTGGTGAATTAGCTGTGACGATTGGTGAAAATCTGAAGTCGGTCAGGAACAGAAGGTAAATGAATTGAAGTTTAAGGAAAATCGTTAGAGCCATTTTCATGAAAATCACGAAAAAGTGAAAAAAAAAAAAATCATTCAATAAAGCCGCACTACCAGTTGATGGATTTTGTCCGAAATGTTTGTATCTGATGCGGTGATAGTACTTAAAACAGAATACTAAGTTTAAGGCTTCCTGTTAGTTTTTCATTTTTGAGATATTCTATTAATACACACACTCTCACTTAACTACTCAATGAATAAATGGTCAAGGTTTTTTCAAAATGTTTTTAATGTGATAACATATAACATATTCATAGATAATTTTTTTTTTTGGAAAATGCTCCTAAGACTGAGTAAAAACTTAACAGAATCTGAGTCTGATTCTCATTTTTATTCCCTTGGCCTAATATGTCTACAAACATTTTACAGAGCCTAAAGATTAATATAATAACGTGTTTGAAAACATTAGTCCGTTGGTGGATGCGTTTTAAAGTCCACTGAAGTTAATTTTTTTTGTTTTTGTTTATACATACCATTATTTTTATCTCTTTCATACATGCATTTATAGGTAATAGTTAAAGGACAGTTAATTATGAATTTCCTTTCTAAAAATAAAGGCTTATAATAAGTAAAAAATATTTAAATAAATCTATAATTAATAATTGATTGAATAAACAACATTGAAGGAACATAGTGTTATAGAAAATAATAGATTTTGGTCATGTTCTATTTCATTTATAGAAACTAAAACAGGTTCCTTTACAACATAACTTATATAATTTCCAATATATTAGTAAATATTCTAAACATTAAATGATCTTGAATATTCAGAGTTGATAGATACTTACATGATTTTTCAAAAACTTATGATGATGTGGAAATAATACTAACAAGAATGTTTCTCTTACTAACATTTAACTGAAAAAATTTCTTTTAAGATTGCAATGTTTAGGAACGTATTAATTATTTCATTAGGTAGAATAAATAATATTATTTCTAGGAAGAAAAAAAAATCTAGGGGTAAGCAAAACTGGACTCGAACACAGGACCTCCCGCGTGGGAATCCAGTATGCTAACCACTTAGCTATTTATTCCCTTGCCTTTTTAATAATGTTTATTTATACATACAAGATGAAGCCTATCACTTACAAAATATTATAAACATCTAAACAATTTATAAACTAATAAGCTAATTTTATAATATAAACTCTATACGCTAATAACAATATTATTATTGCCATATATGTATAATAAACAATTTTTTTTATACATTTTATAATACAAAGTTAACATAAAATATTACATTTAAAAAACACAAAAATATTGATAAATAGAAATTGTATAAAAATTGAATGGATAGATAGAAAATAATACAGGATAAAGATAATACGATATGTAAAAAATTTATTATAGAAAAGCTATTAATGAAAGTAAAAGAGTCTCATTTTAAAAATATAACTTAGGTAATGTATAAGATTAACAACTGAAAGTCAATATATTATAAAAGTCAACAAATGATATCTAAGTAATTAAAGTAAAGTACTAAAAGGTTGAAAAACTATACATATTTAATTAATATTAATTAATAATAATTTTCAAAGTTATTTTAGTATTTTTATAATTGAAAAGAAGGTTCATGGGAGATAATATCAATTTACTGCTCTGTTAATTACAATTGTTCATAACTGTACTTATATTAGAATTATTATTAATAATTTTATATCTTTAGTGACTTATTTCAAAGGGAAAGAAAATATTACGAATATTATTATAGGAAGGGACATTGGAGATTAATTAGGGATAGGACATCAATACAGTCTATTTCATGATTTACCATTATTTTGGAAAGGAAAAGGATATCCAAAATGTTGTCTTCTATTAGATAGAATGTTTAAGTTAAGGAAAGTGAGCAAATTCTCATAGTCTATAATCTTTATATTGCAGTCCTATTTTGTATGCAACCATTCTGGTAAAATTTGTTTTGAATTCTTTTAATGGAGCCAAAAAAAGAGTTTGTAATAAGGTGACCCAGATCACTGATGCGTATTCTAATTGTGATCTTACCAGAAAGCAATAAAGATGACACACGGAAGAGATTTTTTTGTTGACATGTTTAATGTGTCTGTTTACAAAAAAAAAAAAAAAACCGGAGGTCTTTAGAGATTCATAACATTTATTGTCGATATGGGTAGTGAAAACGAAAGGGAAGTGTCAAAAATTACACAGAAATCTTTAAATGCATTAGTTAACCTGTAATATCGTAATCCACAAATTTTGTAATCAGAGTGAATTTTCCTTTTTTAAATAATAATAATAATTCTGTTTTTATATTTTCCTGTTCTAAAAGACAGGAAGAGCTTTCTTCTCTGAAGGATGTGCTTCTAGTCTGGATACCAGGCTACACGGGAATTTTTGGGAATGAGGAGGTGGATAGATTTGCCAAATTAGGCGCCTATCTCCCTTTCTTTGGTCCCCGAGCCTGCTGTTGGCGTATCTTCTGCCACATGCCTGTCCAGGCTTCCAGACATGGACACCTTCACAGCATACATCCTTATGGATGAGCACAGTTGGTTGTCGGCAGTCCAAAATGCTCATCGGTGGTCTGGACAGGGCCATTAGTGAGACGTTACTTAGTTTTTTACAGATCTCTCTCAGGCATCTGGTTGGATTCCTTACTGGACATTGTGGTTTAAGGAGACATCTCTACATAATGGGGCTCATGCCGGATCCATTTTGTAGAGTCTGTGAGTCAGAGGAGGAAACACCCATCCATCTTATGACTAATTGCCTGGGTTATGAGGAAATTAGGTTTAGGACCTTTGGTCGGTATAGGATGTCTGTGGAAGAGCTTAGGCTATTTCCCAATAAGGTTATTGTCCTATTTATTCGGACCGCGGTGAATCTTAGATGGATTAGATCCGGGTCTGGATATTTGCTCTTAGGGTAGCTATATGGGCCCAATGGGGCTTTGGATAGCGTAGGGTTTGGTCCCTCCCTACATATAAATAATAATTACTATTATTTATACCAGACATATCATTTTATATACTCAAATATTTTTTTACTTTCTCTTACACCTAGTAAGAAGAAGTATTGTAATCGTGTCAAATTTGAGATATCAAATTTTCACTGGAAATATCCGTTTTGAGGTCCCCCTGAGTCCAGAAAAGTGTTGTTTTTTTTTTTTAAAACGAAAATTGTAGAAAGTTAAAACTTGAATATACGTTTAGGGACACCATAGGATCGACGTGGCGTTTCTGTCCGAAATTCCTCACGCGAAGTACCACACCATTACTACGTTGTTTTTTGAAGTTTTTGCGATTTCTCAAAAAGGCTCCGAACGATTTATTTAAACTTCGTATTTCACTACAAACATCTAATAGCTACAACTTTTATCTGTAACAGTTTTTTGGGGGGGTAAAATCATTTCAGGGTTGGGGGGGAGGGTGGGGGTTACTGTTTTTACTCTAAGTGTTACCGTAGTTAATAAATACCAATCTACACATCAAACAAATTAATTATAAATAATCGATTTGCCCAAAAGCCGTATTTCAAGAAAAAAAATTAGTAAAACCGGAAGTATGTTTTTTACTGGAACATTTTTTTTTTTTTTTTTTTTTTAATTTTTACGATTTTCTTCATGAAAAACATCGACAAATTTTATTAAATTTGATAAAACTAACTATAAAAATTTGTCAATCACAATTTTTTGAAAACTGGAGTAAGAGAAAGTTGTGTGAGTATATCGCACTAGATTTAAAAAAAAAAATGTTTTTTCTACTTCTTAACCTATTTTAGACTAATGTTTAACTTGCCTTTGGTCGCGAAGCATTAAAATATAAATATATAAAATAAATAATAATAATAATATCGATTTATTTTTGATAAAATTGATTATATTGATAATATTGATTGAGGGAAGCGAATAGCTAAGTGGTTAGCGTACTGGACTCCCACGCGGAGGTTCCGGGTTCGAGTCCAACTGTTGTGCGTGCTACCCTTAGATTTTTTTTCTTCCTATAAGCCTCTACACCTCACTGTCCGGTGATGGACAGTGTTATCTGTGAAGAGAAAACACTGTCTGGAGGCCGGCAGTGCACTGAGAAGGCTCAGGGCGCCAATGACCATAGATATTGACGCGCCTTAAATTAAAAACAAAAAATAAAAAAATATTGATTGTGACTAATGACTGCAAGTATTATATTAAAGTATACAACTTCTATTTATAATATTATGACACTTCAAAAAATCTCCCGACGGTTTTTACATTTTAAGATAATCACAACAAAATTCATTTCTTGTCTACAAAGTACAGTTTTTACTTTCATTCCCGACAGTGCATATAAAAAAATGCGTTACACATCACA
>JAAEAF010012397.1:0-24982 GCA_011037195.1 Triatoma infestans | reverse complement strand
TTACACAATATAAACATTGTAATTTTAAAGAAAATTCGTTAATTAAATTGTATTAATTGAAATAAGAAAAAGTCGTGTAACTTTTATTGAGACTAAAGTATAAATCAACTAAATTGAAAATGAATTGATAGTATTTTATTTAAGAATTATTTGTACATTAATATTAATAAGTGAACAAATTCGTTGATTTAAATTGAGCTATATTTTTTTATTTTATCTTTTAAAAATAATAATAACAATAATTTTTCTTGTATTTTGAAAGAACAATTATAATTGGCAGTGAAGTTGTTGGCCATTATATGAGTGTATAAAACTGTGTGTGAGTGTGAGCCAGAGAGAGAGTGTGGGTCTATGCCCTAATGAAATATGAGTAGAAACTATGGCTATTTGTCTCTTTATAATCTTTAGATTTATGATGGTTATATTCATAAGTGCTCTCTTATATATATTACACTACATCACATACAAAACACACACACACACACACACACACACACATACGTGCAGACTTTTTTTTTCTCTCCTATTATATTAGAAGGGGCTTTATCCCTAGGGGCTACACGTGCCTACATCACCTATTTATTGCAAGGTTTCAGACAAAACCTCACCTTTCTCTATGCTCTCTATCTTATGGCCACTTTGTTATAATAATAGTAATAGTGTCTTGTGTTAACATTTTTATTTGATCGTAAATAATTAGGCATACATAAAGTCAGTAAGCTAGTTTTAATATTGATTATTGGGCCAGGAATAATCCATAGAGTTTTAGCTAGCAGAATAGATGAAGTGCTTATTAAGTGGTTAGGCGTAAATACTAAAAAGTTAATTCGGTTCAATAAATGCTTTGTATATTACTGTTTATTACATCAATCTGAAAGCGGTCTGAACAAACGGGATGTGGTACAAATGATAGTTCCAACTCTCTCAAGTGATAGTTCATCAATTCTTTCAATCAATGAAATTCAGATATAGATTAAGTTACGTTAACAATGTTAGGATTTCCGATAAATGGGAAAACAGTTTGCCACTACCACTGAGATCTGCACCAGACCCTTCTGCGCTTATCGCCGCGACCCTCTTACACCAACAGACATAATAGTATTATGAAATTAGCTATACAATTGACAGCATAGCAGTTTAAAGAGATACAACATTAATTAACCGACAGCTTATTCACCACTTTTGACGGCGATACTACACGATGCTACAGCACCATCCATTTATAGGGCAGTTAAGATGAACTGGCCTTGGAGAATATGTGGATGGATCCGCAATGCTGGATAACATCTGGCATTTTATCCGTCGTAGCATGCATATTTATGTTCTTCCTGACCGGTTTCGGATTTTCATCCATCTTCAGAGCAAATTAACCAAGTTCATGTAGAGAGTTCACTTCAACGTAATGTTTCTGTTATTTGTTACTTACACGGTTGATATACAACCAACAAGTGTGAGTAACAAGTAACACAAACATTAAGTTGAAGTGAACTCTCTACACGAACTTGGTTAATTTGCTCTGACGATGGATGAAAATCCGAAACCGGTCAGGAAGAACATAAATATGCATGCTATGGCCTTGGAGATTGAAAAAGTGCTTGTCGAACCCTTTAAAAATCTGTCCCATATATGTAAATTGATTATAAGCATGGACTTAATCTCTGGGAGATCTCAAGCTTGAGAGTTCCAAATGATTGTTAAGCACGTTAGGTCAGTAATGATTTCAATTTAGGCTAGGATTCCTGTCAGGCTTTGCTTACTTGGCTTTGGTTGGATTGATTGTAAACTGATTATTAAGGAACATTGAAAATTTTTTGCTGATCATAATTTTAATTTAGTTTTGAAGAGTTATTGATAACATTTTTGCTTAAGACAATGATGACAATGATAGAATGAAAAGCTTAGCGCCACTATATTTTTAGTTATCATTGATTTATTTAGATTTCTAACTTGCTAGTTTCATTATAATATGTAGTTCCCAAATCACTTGCAATTTCCTTTAGCTAGTAAATAAATGCAGATGTCTTTTATTACGTTTCTTTACCTTCTTAGCTACCCCTTAGGTTGTTCAGTGACATTCTCGTTACATTACTTATCAAACCAATACTAGAAATGTTGAATGTAAAGGGTGGTGAAGTAGAAACTGCTAGTTATGAGTGTAGGCACTGGTTTTGCAGGCGGTTGAACGGAAGTTTACTATCTTTGTATCTATGTGTTGGTGTATATAACGCTAGCGTGTTCGATTTAGTGGAAAGAGTAAGTAGGATATCAAGAGTGAGATAGAATGAATAAGAGAGAAACGTGTATACATTATTCAGGTTCGGTGGCGCTTTACTGCGGACAAGTCCCCAAGCTCTGGAGGCCCCTTACAATCCCACCATATCACTACTTTGTTCTTTATGTTAACGGGCTGTTTCCCTGGAGAAGTGGAAAGATGGAACAAATCCCTGACTTTCCCATGGGAGTACCAACATTTCAACCAAACAAATCTTCACTTCTTCAATACTCTCAAACAAATCGAAATATTTTTTGTTTTTTTTTTGTTTTTATAATCCCACCCTACATACATTTGTAAAAAGTGAAATCATAGGTTTGTAGAAGAAAAGTGAACAAGCGGTTTCACTACAGAGATATTGTTATTCTCCTTCGTCTTCAAGATAAGAAGTTTGATTTAAGTATTTTTTTTGCACTCCACCACTTTTATTGGTGGGTGCACTCCACCACTTGAAGTTTTACTGGGATCATGCTGGAATAAAGGGACCAACCATATTCTTTTTCTTTTCTTTTTTTCTTCAACCTACTTGACATCTAATCAGTGAAATAGAAGGAAAACATAGAATTGTAAAGTTTGAAAATATTAGCAACATAACTTAATCATAAACAAATCTGGGCACTCCATTCTGCGTATATGTTTGAGGTTCTCGTGGCATCTCTCTCATAACGGAGAGGGTCTCTGCTTAATTTTGTTTATATAGGTAACAACCGCAAAACTGCATTGTTGGATTTCAGTCTAACTATTATTGCCGCTAAATGTTTGTTTTAATGCCGCTTTAATGCAATTTTAGTAATTGAATTAGTATTACTTCTAACAGTATGTTTTTACTTTTTCTTACTTACTGTAAGAGGAAATATTGTAATCGTACAAAATTTAGAAACCGGGTGAGTATTTTTCTAGCCCTACGATCGGAAAATTGATGTGTGTATGTACGTATAGTTGTTTAGGTTAATTTTAAAAAGAAAAATCTCAGACGACTCAAACTTACATTCCGTTTAGAAAGCAGTCGTAGGAGAAAATTTCTTTCAAGATAGCAACGGGACTTAACTGATTTTTTTTTGTTTCCCTTTTTTAAAAAAACAGCCTCAACTATTTGCTTGAATTTTTGACATGAAAACCTCCCGATTTACAAATTATTTTTACTTTTTAACTCCCCCCCCCATAGAAAATTGATTATTTGTTGTTTCGTTGGATCCCTTACTGGTCATTGTGGTTTAAAGAGACATCTCTACGTAATATGGGCTCATGTCGGATCCATTTTGTAGAATTTGTGATGCAGAGGAGGAAATACCCTACCATCTTATGACAGATTGCTTGGGTTATGAGGAAATTAGGTTCAGCACCTTTTGTCGGAACAGGATTTCCACTTAAGGTTATTGTAATGTGATAAAAAGAAGGAGTGGATAACAGAAATATATAATTTATAATTATAAAAATTATAACTATTGGTGCAAGCCAGTCGCGGTCAGTGCACGTTCAAAGGACCGCCCGCCAAAGACACACCGCTTTCACAAGGGTCAACAAAACACTCAAAAGAACGAACACCTGGCTACAGTCCATTGATAACTGCCATCAGCTATTGCCGACCTATTCAAAACCTAGGGTCAACACACGGCAATAAACTAACTACTCTAAAATAACCGACCACCTGGTACAATCCTTGATAACCGCCAATACCTGTTCAGAACTGGGGTGCAACACGCGGCAAGAGATGTTTGAGTTGGACCCTACTTAAACATAGATTATTTATCCCAATGCTGATAGTTGGTGCATTTAGTTACAATTAAATCATTCTACAATTTAATTGTAGTTTATCTTCTCAAACGTTTAAATATTGGTTAAAATATAATATATCATTTGGAAATTCGTAATTCATATTTTGCATAACCACTCTCTAAAATCCTTAAATAATCCCAACTTTACATCACATCATCAACCCTCAATGCACATCTGAACCGCCAATTACATATGACCGATTTGCGTCAGACTGCAGTTTGAATATTAGATGGATTGACTAGGGTCTGGAATTTGTATAGACCCGTTTGTTGTGTTTTTCTTGGGGTAGCGATACGGGCCCATGGGGTTTTGGATAGATAAGGATTTGGTCCCTCCCACAGACCAAATATATAAATAATAATAATGCTGTTTTGAGAGAGAAGGTGACATAATGTGTCCCCAATCTACAGTGCCAATTTTATTGTCGTATGTGTCTATTTTTTTTTTTTTTTTGTAAATTTGGGGCGAGCAAACGTCTATGGTTATGAGGATGAGGCTTCGGAGATTTAGATCAAAGGACACTGGCTGCCTTCCGAACTATTGCCTGTTTCAGACAACACTGTCAATCACCGGACAGAGAACGCCTAGGAAGAGCAAATCTAAGGGCACCATTGCTGGGCTCGAACCCGGGGCCTCCGCGCGTTGCTAGTCCAGCGCGCTACCACTGAACTAATCCCTTCCCACAGTTCTAATATTACTGGCCAAGAAACGTTTAAGACACATTGTAACTTTAAATCATTAGCTTCATTTAATTTATCATTTAGTATTCTGAAAATTATCGCAAAAAAAAGTGGTATGAGTGTTTCATCAGATTTTTTGCCATGATAAATAAAGAGCTAATTATAAAGAATACTCCTCTAGAATAATTTTTGAACATTTATCTTTTTTTAAAGTAATTAGCATAGATGGAACTATTAGGCAATAGGAGAAGTTTCTTTAAATTTTGTTTTATTAATTATTCAAATTAACGACATACATAAGTAAAATAATGTATACTTATTTTGAAACTGTTTTAAAGCACATAACTCAGCAACGCTAAAAAAAAAAAAAAGATCATTGATAAAAAACTATATGAATGGGAGTGGGGAGGAGCTGTGTAATGATTGTCTCCTCGCTGAAAGATAAACCTACAAGTTTCTATTTATTTTGCAAGTAGAACTTTGTGAAGAAGTCTTAATACTGACGAACTTCTCAAGAGTTTCTACAAAACAAACTTTTAACACAACTCCAAAGATAATTCCTTGATATCTAAGCTAAACTTTAAACTCATATTGTTATCAACTAAACTGAAAATGTTAGCCCAGCTTTTTTGTACTATCTTTATTACTAAAAACTAACCATTTCTTTTTTTTTTCTTCTTCTTCTTCTTCTTTTTTTAAATCTGTAATATATTTTTAGTTAATATTGTATTAATTTTTCTTATTGCTGGTAAATGGAATTTATTGTGATCATGTCAAATTTTCGATATCAAGTTTTCACAGGTAATATAAAATATTTCGAAATTGGAGTGTCTGTTTGTGTGTATGTCTGTCGTGTTTGTGTATGGTCACAAAATCGGAAATTTGCATAAAATTCAAATTTGATATTTTGTTTTTTGCAATTTTATCTAAAACGGCTACACTTTTATCCGTCGTAGCATGTTTATTCCTTTTGTTCTTGACTGGTTTCGGATTTTCATTCATCGTCAGAGCAAATTCACCAAGTCCGTACAACCAACAAACCATCAAGTGTGAGTGTAACTGAAACATTCCGTTAAAGTGAATTCTTTACACGAACTTGGTGAATTCGCTCTGACGATGGATGAAAATCCGAAACCGGTCAGGAACAAAAAGAATATGCATGCTATGACGGATAAAATACCAGATGTTATCCCCAACACTGCAGGCCCATCCACATTATGCAACGGCTACAAATACTTGTATTTTCTTTAAGCTTGTGGTGTACAGCAACAACTTTTATTTGAAACGTTTTATCCGGGAAAATTCATTTTATGGAAGTTTCAATGGAATGGTGACGTTAGGCTTTCCTCTAAAGTGTCATTTCCGAATATTATACGAGACTATCATCTGTTTAATATTAATAAAAATGACGTCGTATTGTATTCAAAATTTCGTGTATAAAGAAAATTGCTTGATAGGCTTTTCAGTTTTCTACTATTTTTTTCGATAAAGATACGAACGAATCGTTCTTTGGACTTGATATATTGTTACAATACATATTAAATCCTACTACTTTTGTCTGAAACATTTTTCCGAATAAGCAGGTTGTGGAGGAGCTGGAAGGACAAGCATCCCTCAGTTGTCGTTTTTAGTTTAGGGTTCTTGTGATGATATCGGAATCATTAGAATAATCAAGATTCGTGAGTATCCCAATCAATGGGAACTGAATCATTAGTTACTCCTACTAGGCCAAACTAGGGAGGGAGAATTCTATTCATATATATATTCGAGTAGTCCTATGGAGAGGAGTTTTCGATATCGTCAGTCAACATCAACCTCCACATACTTTCTAATCTCAGCCAGTCTGTCTCTCTATTAATTATTCTTTCCCTACCTTATTCTCAGTATCTTACAACCAGGGTTCAGTCCACAGCAGTTTGTGTTTCTTTTTCATTATGTCAGTGTTCAGCTCATCTACTAGTTTATTTCTTACTCTCCTAAAATCATCACTAATTTTCTCTCCGGAATCCGAAACTTAATGATTCGGATCCCATTACGGTTCTCCAGTTGTATATATAATATTGAAGGCAGTGTAATTTAATAATAATTCCAAGTTTATAGAATATTTGTAGACAACCATTCTGTAAATTGTAATAAAAGGAAGTCGTATGAGTGTTTCACTGTAGATTTCGTTTTACATGTTAATATTGTAATTTTTTTATTTTATTTTGTTGAAATTTACAACTTTAACAATAGTTACAAGTAAATATGGTGATAACTAATACAGAATGGTTGGAATTGGCTTGGTGGTAAATTTGGATTGGAGAAGGCACCCAGTGGTGGCACTCCGTTATCATGAAACGTAATACATTATTTCACTGTGTCATGATCGCGAGGCCATATCCTCTTCAATCACCTTAGGGGATCACCTGGTATTGTAGGACAGGAAAGCTGTTCTATTAGAGAATTAGAATGAGCTACTGTAGAGGAATGAAATTTGAGAAAACGAGATTTCGCTAGATCATGGACCAAAGAAATATTCAAGTCATTGTGGATAGTGAGGTTCGATATGAAAATTGGAGGCATTACGGATTTTCCCTAGAATTTTTGACTGCAATGATTGGGGATGCATTGGGAATTGTAACGTTTAGTTTGTCCCCCATACTTCAATACCGTGTGACCAAATTGGTTTTAGTAATAATAGATATAAAAGTCTTTTGTTGTCTAAGTTTAGTCCTGAACGTCTGTCAATGAGTCTTGCCAGGAGTTTATAGCGTCGGTTAGGTTCTTGTCTTTCCAGTCTGGTATGTGAATTCCACGTTAATCGTTTGCCCAGCTATAGAACAAGGTAACGTACATTGTTAAAAAAGTAAAAAGGAAGCTATAGCACCTGATAAAAAAGAATTTACATTCCTTGTAGATTCTATTCACGCGGTTTTCATCCGCGCAAAAAAAAAATCCGCATGATACAAAAAATCCGCGTAAATGGAGGGATGGATTATTATCTACTTTACTAAAACAAAATTCATTTAAAGATGACTATTAGTTTCAAATTTTCTCTATTCCATCAAACTCAGAATTTAAAAAAATATATTTAATTATGCTTATTGTTATTTAGCTTACTTCCTGCAAAGCGTGATTATTGTATGCACTTGCCTAAGGATTAGCGACCACAAGGGTTGCCACAGCTGCCTATTGATCAGTACATATTGTGTGTCTACACTAAACCAAGGGCGTGCTACTCTGTTTACACAACTGCATCAACAGAGTTACCCCCTCCTTAGGAAACCACTAATAATGGAGAGCAATGTCAAGCCAAACCGCCGGATTCCCTATGCGATTAAACATATCAAACTCCATATGAACAAAGATATATACGAAGAAAAAGGTTGTTGTTATATATCGAACCTGTAGCGCAAGAGGATTGAACCGTCAACATCGTCCGTGATCTGGGACTATACACCGACAAAAGAATGACGTGGAACCTACACACTAGACTTAAAGGACAGAGACTTAACCTACGATACAAAATATTGTACAGACTACTTGAATCATAGATTCAAACTCTCAATGGAAAGCATACGATTTATTTACATGTCATTCATTAAACCACTCCGGTGCAACTTTGGGGCAAAACTAGGCGTTTCAATCTCCAGCGAATTCAGTCATTCCGGTCCAAAGTCCTCAGAACCATAGTCTACGCTTCCTTCTGTGTTTCTAACACTTTCCATACAGATCTCGAAATATCATACATAAGAGAAGTAGCAAGTACCCAATACAAAAAATTTCATAAATCCTTATCCTCTCATCTAATCCCCTAGTACGTCGTCTTTCTTTGCTTACACAATAGATAATCCTTCCTGAACACTTAAACACCAGTGGCCTCTTGATCTGCTATCCACGAGAGACAGTGAGTGAGTGAGAATTATATATGCCTATTTAGGGTGATACCACAGATCCAGAGTTTTTGTTTTTTTTAATCTAATTATCTGCATATTTACTTCTAGCACCCGGGGGCAATGTAAATATAATAATAATTTTAAAAAAACTGACAGAGCAATATATAAGTTGGGTGTCTTGTGACCGACTGAGAAATGACGCTAATGTGAAAAGAAGTAAACCATCACATGAAGTTGGATAATAAAACCAAGGAAAAGTAAACATCTGGAATATGATGGCACAATAATGTGGAAGTATTTCACAAATTGAAAATTAACTTTTTAGGAAGATGGAAAATAAGTTTGCAAAGAAGACTAAATTGATAAACCACCTAGGCATCTAGTTCTTCATATTCTTCTAATAATCCTCGTATTTATCAATTTCTCTCATACAACCCAAATTGTTTTTTACATCTTGAAGTTTTTAATTGTTGTAGAAAAATCCTATAATATTTAATGCGAGATTAAATTGATTCTAATCAAGAGACCTTCATTGTTTACCATATACACGTGCGATGTACAGCTAACCGGTGCAAGATGTTCTTGTCTGTGATGATGATGAGTAATTTGATCTTATCTACTTACGTTCAGTTGCCACGTTTATATACGCTCTTGTGGCAACCCTGAACTCGAGACGGAAGAAACAATCACTTTACATTGTTTCAATTAATAAAAAAAAACTATCTCCAAAAACAAAAACCTTTGATTCTTCTTACTCAAGAACTTCTCGTTCTGATGTTATAAGTAAATACGAGCTGAAAGTTATTGTGAAAGGTATGATTCGTGGATATCGAGTAACAAGGGAAACACTGCGAGTATGTTTGTCCCTAGCGTTTATGACCAATTGAAAGTAAGGAATCTGTCCTTGAATTTTAAGCTCACGCAATTTCTGTGGGACTGACAGCAAGTTCTGACATTATCTCCATCAGTTCAAACATAATTGATGATCCTGACTGACCTTGTAACCGAACACTCGTTTCCACAAGATAATGATCCACCTTCTTCTTGAATGACCCCCCCATTATAAATCGTTTCCCCAGTTATTAATTCGAGCCGTTTTGTTTTAAACGGTTTTAATTTGCAGCCCCTTTCTCTTTACTATGCGGTGAATTATATTATATAATTGATTCGGTTTGTTAATAAAATAAAGTTTGATAATTTACAAATTTGTACTCGCTGTTTAATTAATTACAGTAGGTTTTAGGTAAATTTTTTTTATGACGTAAATATTTAGGTTTTAATAGGTGAAAAGAAAAACTCTTCCCTTCTGGGCAATTCTGTGGCAATTCTCATTTAAAACACTTCCGTTTAGCAGATTGAGATCACGTCTGTAATTTATTATAAACCAGCGTTCGTCCATATTGCAACAGGCTTCTTCAGGGTAGTATCGCCTTGAACGCCAGAGCAGCACTGGGAAGACATAGGGTAGATAGTTCAAGAGTGAGGCCTACTTCCTCCGCCTGTCTATAATTAGACAATTAAATGTCTATAATTAATGAGAGAGGCACCATTTTCCCTTCCATGCACTTTGGAAAGCCCAGAAAATCTGTTTAGAGATCATAGATTTCGTCTGAGCAGAACATGGCTGCTTTTTTCAGGAACTGAAGAGCAAAATGAAAGGAAAAAATGATTAATGGTTTTCCGAAGCAAAAAAAAGGCTGCAACTTTGCTAGAATGGGCAGTGTGAAGTGAGACTTAGACCTCGGCACCCGTCAGCCAACACATACAATAGAAGGGAAAATTAAGCTCATTACCTAAATGTTTTCTATTTATTACTTGTTGTGTATGTATGATTCAAATTCATTGATTTTTAGATTTTACTTTCTTTTTCAAAAATTTACATTGGATATTACTTTAAATTTAAGTATAGTATATTACTTTCATTTGTATATTGTTAGCCTTCATATGGGACGTACAAAAATATAGATAGATTAAATAATAATAACTTTAAATCCTAGCAACATTAAACAGTATTCAGTCTTCCTAAACTTTTCTGAACGTTGAACTTGATATACATAAAAATATATTAAATTTATAAAAGTGTCTTTATTTAAGCATAAAAATAATTAACTTACTAAATTTTAACATTTCTTTTTTTCTCTTTATTCGTTTTAATTTATTAAAAATAAAGTTCACTAACATAAGTTAATACCTTATGCTAACATGTGTTAAAACTTTCAAGTTCCTTAATTTAATGTGTATAACCCCAAGTTAACTTGATACTCCTGACAATTAACTTCTAACTAATTCTGAATATTCATGTATAAAGTTAATTCTAACTAGTGACATTTTGTGATCACAATTAACAATATATATATTATCGTTTAAGACATCTGTTACGTATGCGTAACTTTGTATTTATAAAAAAAAATAAAGAATTTGTTTATGCAATTTGCCAAATCGTTTTTTTAATTACATTTTAGTGATTAGTGAAATCCAGAAATATTGTATTTTTTATATTTATTCATTTATTTTCAAATTTACGATCTGTATATCATACATATGAGCAGGAGGAGAGAAACTACTCATTGGTAGCGATTCCTACGGGATTCCAGCAACTCTGTTCAGTCCCAAAGGAAATCTCGGGGCCACTAGCGATTCAGACGGCATGGAGCCTTGTCAGGGATGGTAGTACAGCTAGAGATTGTACAAATGGATTATAGCAACAATGACAGAGGTGGATTAGACCATTGAAAGAGAGAGGTTTGGTATTTACGGTGTGTTATCTTGGCGAGTTGTTGTACGAAAGGTATGGATGGATATTGAAGTCAGTAGGAAGAATAAGGTACGGAGATTTGCGTATGGTTAGTCAACAATGATTCCTCTGTGCGGAGTCCAAGGTAGCGCACTAAAAATATTGGTAAAAGAGAAAAAAAAATTGACCATATAGTTTTTCGTTCTGTAATAGATCAGTTTTGTTTGTGGCTCTGATAAATACAATCAGATTTAAATCCATAAAATCAATCATTCCATCAAATCCATTTAATAAGTAAAATTGAAGTAATGGCTAAAGCTCTAGGGCAGGGATTAGCTAAGTGGTTAGCGCGTTGGACTACCGGGTTCGAGTCCAGTGCTACCCTTAAATTTTTTTCTTCCTAGGAGCCTCTACAGCTCACTGTTCGGTGATAGACAGTGTTGTCTATAGCGAGAGAACACTGTCCGGAGGCCGGCAGTACACGAAAAGGTTCCGGGCGCTAATGTCCATAGATGTTGAAACGCCTTAAATTTAAAAAAAACAAAAAAAAATAGCTAAAGCTCTATCGATTAGAAAAAGTAGTTCCAAGAGAGACACAATCAATAAATTTCGAATGACTGATCTGAGAAGGAAATAGTTATTACTTATTCAAAATTCAATTTTAAACCCATTGGATTCCATTGGCAAGGAGATAACTGGCCATAATGACATTTTTTAAATTATTTAAAAAAAATCATACGAACTTTTTAGCATACCATCTTATGTTTTAATGATTTTATTAAAAGTATCCATCAACGATGGGTACCTATACAGATATATATGTATGTGTATATACACAATTTTTACGAAATCATGTAAATTCTTGATTATCTTAGACAAAAAAAAACCTTGCAACTTACAAATGTGATAAACTTAGTAGACTTTTAACCAAGAAACTTTTCTGATAAAGGTTTTCTTTTCGTTTAAAAACTTTTACGTCTACACTTTCGATCTTTCTTTCCTACTTTACTACTTGTTTAAGAAAAGTTTTTATGTTTAATATAATAGTATGTTATATTTCCTGTTATATATAATTTTTTATTTGTTTATTTTAAAAATAAAAAAGAAAATCTCGTGTGAAATATTCACACGAGATTTCTCTTAATGTAAATATAATTTGATTTATTTATAATTCAGATATTTTTTAGTTTTAAATTTCGCATATGTGATTCGAAAAATAATTATCCAAAAACAAAAACAAAAATCGCACATTCAATTGATTTTTTTCAAACTGAGAATTTCAACAACACGTTGAATTCTTATTAGGATTATATACACATGATAACTTTAGAGGCGAACTGTATCAGGTCGAAGATTGTCAAAGAATGCCGTGAACAGTTGGAAATTCTAGCAAACCACAATAAATAGCCTTCGGTTAGGCAGGGGAAAAAATTCCTACTATACACAAGAGCATTCAAAGTAATGAAGAGGCATTGTGGGGCTGCAAAGGATGGCAGGCAGAACTGCCAATTGAAAAATGGCTAACACGGAAACATACATTATATTGAAGAAATACTGCGGAGCCGAAGCCTCTAAGATTTGTTGTGGTGGTTGGTTCCCGCATAGCTGGAAAGCATCAGAGACATTTTCCGTGTTAGCCTGCTTCATTGTGGTCATCGACCGGTTTCGGGCGTTCGCCCATTTTCAGGATGCTTATTTCAGACTGTTTGATAACACAGACTTGCATAGAGCAAATTCAATTTACACACTAGTATAAACTGGAGAGTGTATAAACAGAATTTGCTCTGTGCAAGTCTGTGTTATCACTCTGTCTGAAAAACGCATCCTGAAGATGGGCGAACGCCCGAAACCGGTCGATGACCAGCCTCTACAGCTCACTGTTCGGTAATAGTGCTGTCTATAGCGAGAGAACACTGTCCGGAGGCCGGCAGTACACGAAAAGGTTCCGGGCGCTAATGTCCATAGATGTTGAAACGCCTTAAATTTAAAAAAAACAAAAAAAAATAGCTAAAGCTCTATCGATTAGAAAAAGTAGTTCCAAGAGAGACACAATCAATAAATTTCGAATGACTGATCTGAGAAGGAAGTAGTTATTACTTATTCAAAATTCAATTTTAAACCCATTGGATTCATTGGCAAGGAGATAACTGGCCATAATGACATTTTTGAAATTATTAAAAAAAACCATACGAACTTTGTAGCATGCCATCTTGTTTTAATGATTTTATTAAAGTATCCATCAAGGATGGATACATATAGAGATGTATAAATATATATATATATATCTATACACAATTTTTACGAAATCTTCATTTTTGCTTCATTTTTGAAGCAGGCTATCACGGAAAATGTCTTCTTTGATCCTCTAGGATTTTTTTTTGGAAGGCTTCCTCAAAGACTCGCACAATATATCTCCTCGTCAGAAACAAAAGGGAGCTAAGGAAAATTACTGCCTTAGTTACAGGGCATTGCCTTTTTAGGGAACATATCTCCTCGTCAGAATTTGTCAGTGAAGCTAAGCAGAATTACTGCCTTAGTTACAGAGCATTGCCTTTTAAGGAAGCATCTGCATAATATGGTCTCTCGTCATAACAAAAGTGGAGGTAAGGAGAATTACTGCCTTAGTTACAGGGCATTGCCTTTTAAGGAACATATCTCCTCGTCAGAATTTGTCAGTGAAGCTAAGCAGAATTACTGCCTTAGTTACAGGGCATTGCCTTTTAAGGAAGCATCTGCATAATATGGTCTCTCGTCAGAACAAAAGTGGAGCTAAGGAGAATTACTGCCTTAGTTACAGGGCATTGCCTTTTAAGGAACATATCTCCTCGTCAGAATTTGTCAGTGAAGCTAAGCAGAATTACTGCCTTAGTTACAGGGCATTGCCTTTTAAGGAAGCATCTGCATAATATGGGTCTCTCTGCGGGCATATTCTTTAGGAAATACGGCGAAAAGGATGAGACACCGTTTCATCTTCTTCGAGAGTGCGGGCATTATGCTCGCAGACGATTCCTGAAATATGGCGCCCACAATCTGGTGCCGAATGCTGGATCAGAAATTTCACTCAGCTCTAAGTGCTGAACCTCCTTGGGGAGGCCCCGAGTTCTAGATTAGATTGGATTACACGATAAGATCTTATAATATTCTGAAATATAGTTTAAAGGAAAGCTTAATATCACTTTATCTCAAAAATCCCGCTTAAATTAATTTTCCCGGAAAAATGCTTCAAGTAATGGTTGTTGTAGTTACTTTTATGATTAGTATCCTTGATACTAAGTTTAAAGGAAATTATTATATAACTATTCCACACAAAAAACTAAAAACTCTATTCAATAGAGTTTTGAATAGAGTTGAAAAAAACTCTATATTTCTGAATTAAAGAGTCATTTCAAGAACCAGGATACTTTCAGTCGACCTATTTTCACCAAGAACGTTTATTATTGGAACGCCAAGTTTCAGCACTCTGCAATTTTCTATTTTTGATTTACGCTGAGCACATATACACACAACCACTTTTTCATACTCAAGGGACATCAAAACATGTATTTTTCCGGTGAAAACTTTGGATTTGGTCCAAAGTACAGTATTAAGAAAAAGTAAATATACTAGAATCTGTTTTAATTATTTCTTGCCTCGGGAAATAAATAATTTCTTGACGTTAATTCGGCAATTAAACGTATAAGATCGGCATACCAATTCTGAAAGGTTGTCTAATTTCTGAATTAAAGAGTCATTTCAAGAACCAGTCACATTATTCACCATTATTGATCCAGATCCTTTCAAATATTTTTGCTAACTTAAAATTTGTTCCAAATCAAAAATATAAAAATGTATTTATTATATTCACTATTACTTACGCCATCTTTTCATAGGTCTCCATACAATGTGTTTTTGTATTAGGGCTTTCGCGCAGTGCCCTGAGAAGCCCTGAATCCTCCCTCATCTTTGATTTAATGTTTTGCATAAATAGTATGTTGATAAAATGCAACTAAAAATAAATCCCCAATGAGAATTTGACTTTAGATTCTTTTATTCTGCTTATATTATTAAGCAAATTAACTTCATCTATTGATTTTATCCGGCGTAGCATGCTTCATTTTGGTTCTGATCGGTTTCAGATCCTCATCCATCGACAAAGATTTAGTTGAAATAATCTCTTTAAAGTAAAGTAAAGTAATTGCCTATTTTTTTCAGGCGGGCTTAAAGTCCAGCTATCAATTAGATGTCGTGGACGGGGGCGGAAGCACCTATTTTATTTACTATTAACATTTTTTGAATGAATATAAAATTTAGCAATAGTATGCGGGACTCGAACTGGGGTCCTCCCCACTTACGAGCCCTTGCTCATAACCACTACACCAACACCCGCCCCAAAATAATCTCTTTACACGATCTAATTAAAAACCTTACACTGGCGATAGATGAGAATCCGAAACCGAACAGAACTACAAAAATCAAGCCATGCTACGTTGGATAACATAATAGATGTTAGCCAGCGTTGCGGACCCACCCACATTTTCAACAATAATTATTAACTTAATTATTGAATTAAAACGCCAATTTTTTAATATAATTATGTTTAATTGAAAAAGTTTTTATTATATTTTAAAATTATCAGATAAAGATTAAAAAAAATTAAATAATTTAAGATGTTAATTCATAAATTTTGTCTAGTCTTTTTTAAAAGTAATTACAAAACTAATATAAATTAATGGAAATTGTATTTTATAATCATAAACATAATTATATTGTCATCTAAATTATAACTTTGTTAAAACTTCATTTGTTTTTCACCATAATATTCAATTAAAATTTGTTCTTATGTAATATGTAATGAATTAGTTATTTAGGTTTTATTCTTTCGTTCGTTTATTCGTTCGTTCGTTTCAACCGCTATATTTACAGTTATAAAATTGATTAAGGAAAATTATAAAGTTATTTAAGAAAGATGAATCAGCAATTGCTAATGTCACTTGTTTTAATCCTTTTATGGAATGAGTGCAATAAAAAACGATAGGAAGTTTATTTACTGCATAAAGAATGTATCTTAAAAGATACACCTTAGAGTCAAGAAGTTCAGAGGTTTACTAGTGATTATGTTTCACTATTCTATTTTAGTTTTCTTACTTCTAAAAAAGGATGGAGAAGTTCAAGAAGACGCCTAAACATTTCTGCCATATCTATAAAAAAGTATTTCTACAATAAAAAACCTGTACAAACTAAGATTGCTTAATAATATTAAGAACAAGTTTAGTGACAAATTTCTCCTGGTTTTTTTAACATTAAAAAACGACATTTTAGTCTGAGACCATTTTTTTTTTCACATTTTTTGCAATTTTCTCAAAAATTGCTTCAACGATTTTCTTTAAACTTGTTACATTAATTACACATATTAAGAGCTACAATTTTTTATTTGAAACATTTCTGTGGGAAAATTCATTTAAGCCAGTTTTTTAGGAGAAGGACGGACAGGGTTATGTTTTTCCTTTTTAAGTGCTATTTTAGTTTATTATACAATTCTATCTTCTAAATATTATTAATTAGAATTTAATATGTTGCTGAAATTAGGAGTTTCAAGAAAATCGGTTGACCGGAAGAGCATTTTTTATGGAAATTATTTTCAGTTTTCTACGATTTTATCCAAACAAAAAAAAATCTGGTGTGAAACACTCACACAACTTTCTCTTACTCCAGTTCTCAAAATTATAATTGACAAATTATATAATATCTGTACCAAATTTAATGAAATTTGTCGACAATTGAAAAAATCTGTCCAGTAAAAGCGCACTTCCGGTTTACTGATTTCCTTTAGACTCGGAATTTTAGCCATCTATTTATTTCTAATTAATTTTCTGTGGATGATAGAATTGTATAATCAACTATGACAGCGTTTTAGAAAAAAAAATAACCCCAACCCTCCCGCAAAGTTGCCCTTAAATGAATTTTTCCAGAGATACATTTTAAATAAAAGTTGTAGATCTTTGTATGCGTAGTTTATATACGAAGTTTCAAGAAAATCATCGGAGCCATTTTTGAGAAAATCGCAAAAAAGTGAAAAAAATCATTTAGTAAAATGGTAAATAAAAACGCAAAAAACGCACTTCCGGTCTCGGATTTTTTTTTTTTTTTTGAAACTCGGGAATTTCAGCAACATATTAATTCTAATTAACATTATATATGATAAAATTTGTCTAATAAACTAAATAGCAGTTTAGATGAAACCTAACCCCACCCCCACCCCCAGAAACTGCCCCTTAAATAATTTTCCGGAGGAATGTTTCGAAAAAAGTTATAGCTCTTTTGTATGGTGTAGATCGAGCATACCATCTTAAAAGAAAATCGTCGGTGCTATTTTTGAGAAAATCTGAAAAACGTAAAAAGTAAAAAACACTAACTAAAAAGTGGATAACTTCCGGTTGAGAATTTCGACAATAACGCCACCGTCAGATCCCATGGTGATACCTAACGAATATTAAGTTTCAACTTTCTACGAATTTTTTTTTTTTTTTTGAGCCATGCGTTCACATATACATAACACATACAGAACATTTGCTGCAATTTTTGGACTTTGGGGACCTGAATACGGATATTCCGGTGAAAAATTCGCTTATCCCCGAAATTTGGACACGATTACAATTTTCCTCTTAATAAAGCGTAAGCAGAAAGTAAAAATCCCGTTCCAAATTTCAGTAAATTGTTACAGTAATTTGATACAGAGACCTATACTTTTGGCCGGGAACTTTATCCGAGTACTTAATTAAAAGAACGTTTTAGTGGGAGAGGAGCGGATTTATGGTTTTCTCTCTCAAAAAAAAAAGTCACTGTATAAGTTAGCTTCTCCAATTTGATTAAATTAAGCCAAGCAAAACATTTAGTAATAGTTATAAATTAAAGCAAATTTCGTCACTTAAAATCTGTGCTATGTAAAACTGTAGTATGAGCAAATTGTGTGAGCGTTATACGAAAATTGGACACGCTATACTCCTCTTACAGTAGTAAGAGAAAGTAAAAAATTAAACAGTTTGGGAGGGCTGGGGGAAAACAAATTTTTATTTTTGAAAAGCAGAAGAATAGATATGTTGGTGTACGTATGTATGAGACAGGCAGCCAGTTATTGGATGAGCTGTTATAAATATTACGTAGGTCATTTCGTGTTGTACGCTGATGGGAAGTATGAAGAATGGCCGTAGCAGCTCTAGAACCTTGTTGTCCGTAGCGCGCTATTCTACTACACCACCCTTGCATATTGTATTCTCACTTCCCACCCAACCACCCTTCCGTTCGGTACAGGACCATATCATTATGTGTGTTTATATTAAATTTTGTGTTTTATTTATAGACTTTTTTTTCTATTTTTTTTCAAAATCAGATTCTTTCTTAAAAAAAAAAATTCTGGTGTGAAACACTCACACGATCTTCTCTTTCTGTATTTACATAGTTATTGAGAAGGAGGAGAGAGAATTAGAGAGGGAATGAATGTTTAGAGAAGAAATCACAAATCTAGAAATAGCTGAAACACTGTCTAATGAAAGAACACACAAAACTGCAAGGACTTTACAAAGTATATAGAAGTTTACGTGGCGAAGAGATATATATAAAGAGACAGACTGGCGAGCTGCTTGAGAAGGTAGTAGAAGGTTGCTGACTGGTTCTTAACTGGTCGTAAATTCTGATCTGAACTGTACTGTTGTCACTCTATTTATATGAATTGAATTGCCCCTTCATAGTTTGGCCCAGGTGGGGGAGAATTAAGTTTTTTTGTTTCATTTTTTGTGTTTCTCCGCTCTTTAGATCTTATGAATCTATAATGATTCGGCGGATCCCATTGCATAATCGATAACAGTTCTTCAAATTAATCATTTTTCTTCTTTTTTTTTTAATTTAAGGTGCGTCAACATCTATGATTATTGGCGCCCGGAGCTTACTCAGTGCATTGCCGGCCTCCGGACAGTGTTCTCTCGTTATAGACAACACTGTCCATCACCGGACAGTGAGCTGTAAAGGCTCCTAAGAAATACAAAATCTAAGGGCAGTACAGCTGGACTTGAACCCGGGACCTCCGCGTAGGAGTCCAGTGCGCTAATCACTGAGCAGTTAATTCCTTCCCTTTCAAGTTTATAATGTTTACTAATATTTCGTCTCCAATATTACCAATATTTTGGACTCAGGGGTCCTCAAAACATGTATATCCGGTGAGAACCTCACTAATATCAATTTTCTGGGAATAAAGCTTCAAACAAAAGTAAAGGGCCCATGTGTGTTAGTTAGTATCCCAAGTTCCAGGACAATAAAACCAGATGTTGTCTTTATGGAGAAAATCGGGGGAAAAAAACTGTTCAGTAAAGTCAAACTTCCGGTTAACCGTTTTTCATCAAATTCGGAATTTTGGCAATACAGTTAATTCTAATTACGTAGATTTCTAGTGTTGTAAAAATAGTCTGAAATAATATTAGATGAAAACATAACTTCACCACACCAAAAAAAAAAATAAATAATAATAATAATAAATAATAATACCTTAATTGAATTTACTCGGACAAATTTCCAAACAAAAGTGATAGGTCTCCTTTGTATGTATGGTTGGTATGCCAATGAAACTCGCTGGTCCTTGTTGAAAAAAAAAAAAATCGAAAAAACTGTTCAATAAAGTTCAGATTTTCATCAATACTGGTGATTTTCGTATATCATTAAATTGTTCTTAATATTATATCATCCGATAGAATCGTATAATAAACTGAAAAGGCACTGTAGAGAAATGCGTAACCCCACCCAACAACAAAACCCTCTTATATGCATTTTCTCGGGAAAAAATGCGTAAGTCTTAGTCATAAAAGTCTTATAAAAATCATCAGAGATATTTTCCGCGATAGCCTGCTGTTTTTTATGGTCATCGATTGGTTTCTGGCGTTCGCCCATCATCAGGATGCATTTGTTAAAACAGTGTGATAACATAGATTTGCACAGAGCAAATTCAGTTGATACACTGAATGGTACCAACTGAATCAATTGTATTGAGTTTATCAATTGATTTGCAAATCTATGTTTATCACACTGTTTAACAAATGCATCCTGATGATGCTGATGATGGGCGGACCACCAAAAGGTGCAGGCTATCACGGAAAATATCTCTGATGCTTTCCGGAAAGAAGCAGGCTATCACGGAAAATATCTCTGATGCTTTCCAGAAAGAAGCAGGCTATCACGGAAAATATCTCTGATGCTTCCCAGTTCTGCGGAACCAACCACAACCTCTTATAAAAATAATATTCATATACTGAGCGACCTATCGGTTAGATTAGATTCTTTGGGGGGATTGGCTCTTCAGCCTGCGCCACCGCGACCCCCCCGTGAGTCTATTGTGGCACCCCCTAAGTTGGAGACTCTACCCCTGTTCTGTCCTTCATCCCCGAATAGTCAATTAGACTTAATAGGCCCGAGAGGGGCCCCTGGCTGAGGCTTGCAGGCACTAGCTTTTCTTCCCCGAAGAGGCGGTACTCCTCAGCCATACTAGCCCCTCGCACTGACATAGCACGTGCAGTGCTGTTTCCTCTTCTTCCTGACAAAACCTACACAGGCTATCCGTTGCCAGGCCCATGCGATGCGTGTGCTTATTGAGTCTGCAATGGCCAACTGCCATACTTATGGCCACTCGGCCTACTTGGAGTAATTCTGCAGTTAGCCTGGGCGAGTAGTTTTCGCCTGCCTCTGGCCTGGGGTTTTAACCCACCATTCCCTTGATCGGTCGTGCATCCATGTCCTGATGGATGCACTCCTGAGGCATCTTGAGGCACCAGACCTATCGGTTAGAACCGATTTTACAGAAAAACACTGAAAAACCTATCCACTGAAATGGTAACTTACGGTGTAACGATTTTGGTCAAAATCATATTAACGGGGTCTTCCTGATAGCTCTTGAGCTAAATATCAAGTTTGAACTTTCTATGATTTTCCTTTTTTTTTAAGTTAGGCTGACGCTTTTTTTATTTCTAAAAAAACATTTTTATTTTTGTTTGGACTTAGGATACCTCAAAACGTGAATATCCGGTGAGAAAACACGATATCGAAAATTTGACTTTAACCCTCTTTTACTTTGACATACTTTCCTCTTTTAAACAACAACCATTTTTAAGTAAAGTATGTTTTACTTTCTTTTACTGCTGGTAAGAGGACGTATCGTGTCAAATTTTCGATATCGAGTTTTCTTACCGGATTTACATGTTTTGAGGTCCCTTGAGTCCGAAATATTGCTTTTTACATAGATATTTGACTAGCATGGGATCCAACAATAAGGTTTTTAATTAAAATCGATTCATCGAAAATAACATTTCTTTAGAAAACCAGCTCCAGCGATTTTCTTCAAACTTAGTAATCAGCTATACCTACACATATCTCAGAGCTACCTATAACTTTTATTTGCAACATTCTTTCCAGGAAAATTCATTTAAGGTTTAAGGTTTTAGGAAGGGTTTGGGTTTATGTATGGTCTCTAAAATGTTATTTCAGAATATAATATCATTCTATTAACTAAAATAATATTAATTACAATTAAATATAAAATTCCGAGTTTGAAAAAAAAATTGCATTGGTTCAGAGGAAGTGCATCTTTACTGAACAGTAGTATTTTTCACTTTTTTTGCGATTTTGTCTCCATATAAAGACACCAACGAATTTTATTAAAATTTGTTATACTAACCAGACGTACAGACTGACCACCTATACTTTTGTTTGAATTGGTTTCCCGAGTAAATTCAATTTAAGGAAGGAATAAGTTATATATATTCCTCAAAAAAAAGTAGTTTTTAATTGTAGATTCTTCTATTCGTATTTAACAGCAATCAAAGAGAGTAAAGAGAAGAGAAACGAACCCAAGCATTTCTCTCGAACTGGAGTGGGAGAAACTGTATAAATACAGTGACGGACAGTCCAGAGAAATACAGTTCAATTCAGTTTATTGTAGTTCATCATCTCGCCAGACACTTTGTGTCATTTTCATACCACTCTACCTTAACCATTCACTATTGTAAAGTCCAGGCAGATTGTGTCTCATCGTATAATAATAATGAGACACAGTCTGCCTGGACTTACAATAGAGAATGGTTAAGGTAGAATGGTATGAAAATGACATGAAGTGACTGGCGAGATGATGAACTACAGTGAACTAATTTGAACTATATTGAACTGTATTTCTCTGGACTGTCCGTCGCTGTAATTATACAGTTTCTCCCACTCCAGTCCGAGAGGGTGCTTGGGTCCGTTTCCCTTCTCTTTACTCTTTTTGGTTGCTGTTACACGTATATATTGAAGACAACTAAACATCTAATAAGAATTATGTGTAAGATCAGAATTAGCCAATTATAACTAAGTAAATTGCTGTAGAGAAGTTGTGTGGGTATTTCATATCAAATTTTTTATGAAGTAAATTATGTAATTGTGTGATTGTTTTAATAAAATTACATTATAAGTAAACTTTAGTTACAATGTTTATATAAAAAAAAAAATAATAATAATAATAAACGAATAATTTAATATACTATTTATGAATTGCATAGATGACTTGTGTGTATACTCTGTTTATATGTAAATATATAAAATGGGCAGCTCAAAGTTTCAACTGGTATAGAAGTTTGAATGTAAAAACTTTCGTATGATTTCCACTTGTGGTAGGGAATGAAACCTCAATAGAAAACTCTAAGAAAGCGTTTCTAGCAAGCAAGAATTTAAATAAATAAGAAAAAAAAAAAAAGGTTAAAGAAGTAGAGAAGGTAGTGGGGGGTGGTTGGCGGGACGACAAAAAGAAGTTTGGCAAAAAGAAAGAAAAAATGGTGGAAACTTGTGCAGAGGTTAAAGTGGCCTCTCTCTCTCTGAACGTTTACCAGATCTTCGTTCTTCTTGATCCAGTTTGTTTGTGGGTGCGTTTGTAGTTTATATGTATATGTATATATATATATATATATATATATCTGTGGTATGTGATTGTAGGTTACCATTCCCGGTTCTTCTCGGCTCCTTTGTATACCTCATACCTTCGTTTCTACATCTCAGTGTGTACCCCTCACACTTCCTAAATCCCGAATCTTCTTCCTGAGTGGCTTACCTGTGGGGTTTTCTTAGCCTTTTTCTTTCTACACCATGTTTTCAAAAGTGAAGTATACCTATGTTTGGAACATCATTCACTTGTAAGTACCCTTCTCTCATTCAATTCCATGTTTTTATAAACCTCCATTTTTACTTCTGTTCTCCACAATACGACTTGAGAACAAACTAAAAAAATCTATTCGCTTTTAAAAAATTAAACTCTTATCATTCATAATGTAAGGGTGTTGTGAGGAGATGTTGGTTGTTGATGATGATAGATAAACACCTTAAGATTGGTTTAAGATATATAATTGACATGTGTCTATATATAACTGACTGCCAGGGACTTTACACTATAGAGTTAGGAATACTGAACTGAACTGACAGACTGACGTGGCTAAAATGATATGTACGGAGTGTGAATCAACAGAATGATGTCTGATGTGTAAGACTGAATTGCACAGCATGATCTTTGACTGTGCTCTCTCTCATATATATATGTATCTATACACTCGCCGAGCCTCTCCTCTCTGTGCGAGAGGGGCTGTTTCTCTCCGCTAGAGTGGATGAGTGGTGGGGGTTCACTGGTTCACTAGAAGTTTTAATATTTCTCCATTAATCTGGAATATTCAATTTGTAATAATAATACTACATTATTTGCATAAAAAATTACCAAGGAAAGGAATATTTTACGAAGTATACTCTCGGTGAACTTGGGATAAGACCAAGGTTATGGTTTTCAGAAAAGGTGGCAGGATGATATCTTTGTAGCGATGAGTTCATAAAGAGCAATGGTCTGAGATCGTTAACGATTATAGTAAAGAGTATTGTTTTTGGAAAGTATTAAGAAGGATATTTGGACCTGTAAGGACCCAAGATGGCTATAAAGTCAGGAAGGACCGAGAAGTCGCAGAACTGTTCGGTGAGCCAGTATAGTAGCTACTATAAAGTAGGGTAGGTTGCTGCGATGGCTGGGACATTTGCACAGGATGGAGGAGACGAGAGGTGTCAAGAAAGCTTTGTATGGATACGCTGGTGGGAAAAGGCCGAGGGGCAGGCCCAGACTGAAATGGTTTAGAGATGTGCAGGACGATTTGGAAGCCCATGGTCAGCAAAGATGGAGAACGTCGGCAAGGGATAGAGTTGGTGGCTGTGGTAGCTGAGGCTCGGGTCCTTTATGGACCGTTGTAGCCCTTGAGTAAGTAAGTACTGCTTTTACCCATGTTTATCACTCGGCCAACACTTTATGAATAAAGGAATAAACTGCGAATTTGTGCTAAACCGATTATGATCTGTAGGGGTAGTGAACCCTCACCACTCATCCACTCTAGCGGAGAGAAACAGCCCCTCTCGCAAAGAGAGGAGAGGCTCGGCTAGTATATATATATATATGAGAGATAGGCAATGGGGCAATTCATTCAGATAGAGTTCTGTTGATTTACACATCAGTTTAACATCGCTCCGTTCATATCTTCTTAGCCACGTCAGTCTGTCAGTTCAGTTCAGTTCAGTTAGTGTAAAGTCCTTGGCAGTCAGTCATATACATATATATCAATTATATATCTTAAAC
>JAAEAF010012396.1:0-31582 GCA_011037195.1 Triatoma infestans | reverse complement strand
TGAGTACCTGGGCGTGCTGCTGGATTGAAAGCTTTCTTTTAAGCCCCATATCCAGTGGGTTGCCTCCAGATGTCTTAACTTGTACCAGGGAATAAAAAGAGTAGCCCGTGGTGAGTCGGTGTTGAAGACTGGTGTGGCCTTAACCATTTACAGGGGCGTAATAGAGAATGTCGCGGCGTACGCAGCTGCCTGTTGGGCCGATAAGCTTGACATGCAGTCGTACAGCGGCACTCTGTAGCGAATGCAAAGAGCCATTTTGTGCTCAGTAACAAGGGCCTATGCGACTTCATCCTCAGCCTCCTTACCGGTGGTCGCTGGTGTGTTGCCACTTGATCTCCTTGTAGAGATGAGAGCCCTTACCCATAAGTATAAAAAAGGGGTAATGATTGTCCTTAATGGTGAGGAAGTGCCCTGACAGACGCCTTCTGCTCTCGCGAAGAAAAAGAGCCGAGATTATGAGAGATTGGGAAGTGGCAAAGACGCTGGAATGAGGCAGAGACAGGGAGAATCGCATATGAGTTCTTCCCTGATCTGCATCACAGACTGTCGATTCGATGGCTGGAGCTATCCCAAACCGCAACGCAATATTTCACAGGCCATGGGGAGTTCAATTCTAAGCTCCATGAGTTGGGATTGAAAGATTCCCCGAATTGCGAATGCGGTGAACGGGATACAGTGCATCACGTTCTCTTCCGATGTTCTCTCCTCGACGAGGCAAGAATCCATATGGAATTCAAGCTGAAAAGGAGAGGAGAGAATTGGCCGGGAGAATGTAAAGAGTTGGTGAAAAGTGCTGAAAATTTTAAAGACTTCGCTCTGTTTGCTCGAGAAGTAGCGGTAATGCGCCGGACTAGACGGATATGTAGAGGTCCGCCTCCACGTGGCAGGGATGGAAACTTGCCTACTATGTATGCAAGGCTAAGTGACCATAGGCACCGGTTTTGGCGCTATGCGCTAGGTACGGTGGCTAAGAGTGTGCGCTAATTTTGAATTTTGATGGTTTTGACAGGTATCAGTTTACAAAGACGTATACGGAGTTAGTGATCGTTCGAGGAGGTTCCATGACTGCTGCACGGTATTTGGCGGATATCCCGCAGGTACATGAGGTCCCTATCATGCCAGAAATAGGTGAGGAGTTTGTGGTAATGCACGATTAACCCTCGTCCACATACTGCCCACATAGTGCAGGCCTTTCTTAATAACCATAATACAGACTTCCCAAACTGGCCTGCCCGTTCCCGTGACTTAAATCCCATAGAGCATCTGTCACAAAACGAAATTTCCCACTTGATTCAGAGCTGTGCCTAGACGCCAAGAAGCTGTGATAAAGCCAAGAGGAGGTAATACTCCGGTATTAGCACCATCCCACTAAAAAATAATCTAAAAATTAAACAAAAATAATAAATAAACAGATAAATAAAATTTTCCGGCTTCACTATTTATTTGTTTTATTTTGGAAAATCAATTAACCTATAAACGTTATGACCTATCAAAAATTTATTAAAAAATTCTAAAACTATACATAAAAATCAGTAAATTTTTCACGTGGCCAGAATTTTTTGAGGGCAGGTACTGACGGAACACCGGTGTAAGGACCCAAATTGTGTCATCAGTTTGTGTGATTTATTTATTGTAATATTTTCTTTCTTGCCCAAAGAGGCCAGGGCGCAGACTCCCTCCTATTATAAATATATTTTATAAGAGAAAACATACGATAAAAACTTTTTAAATTTTTACAAGATAAGTGGAAACGATAAAAAAAAGTATAAAGAAAAAAAAAGAGTCGATGGTTGTGAAAAGGTGAAGATGTACAAAATGGAGTAATTAAATGGTTCAAAAATAGGTGAAAGCGTAAAATGTTAACAAATAAAATATTTTGTTTTGTTTACAAAAAAAAAAAAATAAATAAAATAAAATAAAATGGTCCATTTTTAATTTAAACTAGAGGAGTGCATCTTCACCTGTCCACCAAGCCCATCGCATATAATAATGCAATTCCAGTGCATTCTGCAACCTGTAAAAACCAAAGTAAAATTAGTTCAAAAATATGGTTTTATTATTATTAATTTTTTTTTTAATTAATTTTTTTAATACAATTAATATTCTGAAGATATATAGGAAGTCTCAGAAACCCATTGGTTCCATCGTCAGCGTTCCATTCCCACTGGTGTCACAATCAAAGTACACCTACATATCACTTTTCTCTTCAATGAGCAGTTCTCATAGAAAACACATAGATTTTATCGTGCTTTAGCTCAAAGAAAACTTGGTATACCACATACTGAACAAGGAAGATTTTCCCAGTTTTCAAATTCTATCAACCGGAAGTTTCGAATTTCTCGAAAAAAAAAATGACTCTAAAGAACTTATCTTTAAACTTCTATCTCCTGTTCCTGAGCAGGATAAGATTGGAGAGTGGGGGTGGGGGTGGGGAAATAATTCCAAGTGTGTTGAGCCTCCTGCAAGTATTGATTCTGCTTGGGGTGGTTGGTTCTGCAGAGCTGGAAAGCATAAGAGACATTTTCGGATAGCCTGTTTCATTTTGTGGTCATCGACCGGTTTCGGGCGTTCCCCCAACATCAGGATGTTTTTGTTGAACAGTGTAATAACATAGACTTGCACAGAGCAAATGCAGTTGATACACTCTGATATTCTGATTCTCTCTCAAAAAAAAAGCGAATGCTCAAGTATTACCGAATAGTCCCTGGGACTCCCACACTATGCTACTGTTTGTTTAAAAAATTTTGTATATTATCTTTATATTCTACTAAATTACCTACCTTTCTCGGCTCCTTCTTATCAGCGCCATCATGTTTATTTGCCAATCCAAAAGAATTATTGTTAACATGTGCTGCAGCTGTTGGAGGTGGTGAATTCGGTCCGGATGCACTTGGGTGTCTGAAAGGTTCCAAAGCTAAATCCAATACTGTACGATGTGCAGCGGCTGTACCACCAATTGGTCCAAATACACCATTCGATGCGGCCGGCTCTAATGAAGGTACACCAAGAAATGCAGCAGCCGCGGCTGTTGCATGTCCAGGGGTAGTATGTGCTGCACCAATACTCACATCCAACATACGGTACCTAAAAAAAAAAAAGAAAAAATGTCGGCGTGCGCCTTTTGTTGGAGAGGGGGCGTAAATTGATGTGAATGTTTCGACAGCTTCTGAGGACTATGGCAGCTGCTCACAGATGGGGGCTTTATGGTTGAATAGAACTCCGCCTAATTCAACTGAAAGTTTTACTGAAGCTGCTCCATAGCTGTAGCAAGAAGTGTTGAATCTAAGGAGAGAGGACGTCCTGAATGAAGCTTACTTTCCAGCCTCATATCATTATCTCTAAATTTATTTTGAACCAAATCTGTTAAGCCCGTGGGAACCTGTAGTACACCGCCTAGCCTCTCTACTTCATTAATTTCGGAAACAGCGTTTGTGGTAGTAGCCTTTTAACTTAAGTATTGTAATCGTGCCAAATTTTAGATATTGGTATTCACCGGAAATATCCGTTTTGAGGTCCCCTGAGTCCAGAAAAGTTGTTTGCGTGTGTATATATGTATGTAAAACAGCATAACTCAAAAACGAAAAATCGTAGAGAGTTATTCCGTATTTGATAATCCGTTTAGGTATCACCATGGGATACTGACAGTAAGTTATCTGTCAAAATTCCTCAACCGGAAATACCACTTACTGAATGTTTTTTTTTCTTCAATTTTTTTTCCAAAATTGTCAAAAATGGCTCCAACGATTTTCCTCTTAATTTTGTATATCAACTACACATACAAAGATCTACAACTATTACTTAAAACATTTCTCTGGGAAAATTTATTAAAGGGCACTTTTGGGGGAGGGGTGGCGTGAGATTTTCCTCTAAAGTGCTATTTCAGTTTATTACACAATTCTATCAACTAAATAATATTAATTAGAATTAAATATACTGTTAAAATTCCGAGTTTGAAAAAAGATCAGATGACCGGATGTGTGTTTTTACTGAAAAATATTTTTCAATGTCCCGCTATTTTCTCTAAAAACGGCTCCAATGATTTTCTTCAAATTAAGTATATGACACTGCACATATAAAGAGCGACAACTTTTATTTGAAATATTTCTTCGGGTGAAATCATTTAAGGGGGTTTCTGGGGGGAGTGGTAAGGTTATGTTTTCCTCTAAAATGCTATCATAGTTAATTATACAATTCCTATCATCCAAACAAAATTAATTAGAAATAAATAGATTCGTCAAAATTCCAGAGTTTCAAGAAAATTAGTAAACCGAAAGGGAGCTTTTACTGAACTGGTTTTTACTTTCTCTTACTCCTAGTAAGAGGAAGTATTGTATTCATCAGAAATATCCGTTTTGAGGTCCCCTGAGTCCAAAAAAGTGGTTTTTAGCAAATGGTCTGTGCGTGCGCGCGTGTGTGTGTGTGTATGTATGTGAACACCATAGCTCAAAAACGAAAACTCGTAAAAAGTTCAAACTTGATATTACGTTTAGGTATCAACATGGGATCTGACGGTGCGTTATATGTCAATATTCCTCAACCGGAAGTACCACTTTACTAGTTATTTTTTTTACGTTTTTGCAATTTTCTCAAAAATGGCTCCGAAGATTTTCTTTAAACTTGGTATTCCAACTACACATACAAAGAGCTACAACTTTTATTTGAAACATTTCTCCAGGAAAATTCATTTAAGGGCACTTTTGGGAGAGAGGTGGGGTTAGGTTTTCATCTTAACTGCTATTTCAGTTTATTAGACAATTCTCTCATCTAAATAATGTTAATAAGAATTAAATATGTTGCTGAAATTCCGAGTTTAAAAAAAATCGGATAACCGGAAGTGCGTTTGTTTTAATACTTTACTAAATGGTTTTTTTCATTTTTTCGCGATTTTCTCAAAAATGGCTCCCACGATCTTCTTAAAACTTCGTGTACAAAATAAAAATGCAATGATCTACATCTTTTATTTAAGATATTTCTCTGGGAAAATTCATTTAAGGGCATTTTTAAGGGAGGGGTGGGGTTACAGCTTCCCCTAAAGTGGTATCATAGTTGATTATACAATTCTATCATCCAAACAAAATTAATTAGAAATAAATAGATGGGCAAAATTCCAAGTTTTAAGAAAATTCGTAAGCCGGAAGTGCGCTTTTACTGAACAGCTTTTCAGTTTTCGACGAATTTCGTTAATTTGCGTACAAAACTATAAAATTGTCAATTATAATTTTGAGAACAGGAGTAGAGAAAGTTGTGTGAGTGTTTCACACCAGATTTTTTACTTTCTCTTACTTCTAGTAAGAGGGAGTATTGTAATCGTGTCAAATTTTCGACATCGCGTTTTCACCGGAAATATCCGTTTTGTGGTTCCCTGAGTCCGAAAAAGTAGTTTTTAGCAAATGGTCCGTGTGTGTGAACAGCATAGCTCAAAAACGAAAAACCGTAGAAAGTTGAAACTTGATATTCCGTTTAGGTATCACCATAGGATCTAACAGTACGTCATCTGTTAAAATTGCTTAACCGAAAGTATCACTTTTATTAGTTCCTTTTTTGCGATTTTCTTGGAACTTGGTATATCAACTACACATACAAAGAGCTACAACTTCTATTTGGAACTTTTCTCCGGAAAAATTCATTTAAGGGTACTTCTGGGGGAGGGGTGGGGTTAGGTTTTCATCTTAACTGCTATTTCAGTTTATTATACAATTCTGTCATCTAATTAATGTTAATTAGAATTAAATATGTTGTTGAAATTCACTTTTTCGCGATTTTCTCAAAAATGGCTCCGGCGATTTTCTTGAAACTTCGTATACAAACTAAATATACAAATATCTACAACTTTTATTTAAAACATTTCTCTGGAAAAATTCATTTAAGGGCACTTTCAGGGGTGAAGGTGGGGTCATGTTTTTCTTTATCATAGTTGATTATACAATTCTATCATCCAAACAAAATTAATTAGAAATAATTAGATGGCCAAAATTCCGAGTTTCATGAAATACTAAACCGGAAGTGCTCTTTTGCTGAACAATTTTTTCAGTGTTCGACGAATTTCATTAAATTTGTTATACAAACTATAAAATTTGTCAATTATAATTTTGAGAACTGGGGTAAGAGAAAGTTGTGTGAGTGTTTCACATCATTTTTTTTTTTTTAAATAGTGACGCAAAATCGCCCGAATTGCTAGATTCAACTAGGTTTTTTTTCCAAATCGCATAGATCTTTCCACAAGGTGATAGAAGCATAAAGTGAATGTAAAAGGGCTACTGTTGAGGACAAGTTGAAAAAAAAACGCACAGACTTCTGTTAGACCCAATATATTATATAACCTCATGAAGCCCCTCGTAGTAACATTATCATCATCCCTCAAAATACCCCCCTTCCCCCCCAAAAAACTAATGTCTATTTCCAGCAATGAGGGATATAGGATTCCTGAGCAATTTTTGGATAAAGCAAGGGTCACAATAGATCAACCAATCTTGTATAGAATACTTACTTAGCCAAAGTGGTAATGGCCGAAGAGATTTCCGTTCTAGCATGATCCGGATATCCAGAAGTGCCTAGTGCCATGGTTATTGAACTGACAATATGGTTGACTAACGTCTGCGGCGGGGATGTATTCGGTTCTAGGTTTATAGTTAAATTTAGGCCCATTGCAAACCAGGGTGTTAAAGCCAGCCCTGAAATGGTTAAAATATGAAAATATATATTGTATGAGGATTGTGATATTGTCAATTTGGTATAGTTTATTTATGTCTTATTGTGGTTTATGGGTATTTGCTACGAGAACTAACATGGAGCCGCTGATGGTATAGCTGGGGTCCCGAAGGCTGGCTGAGATGGCTGAGCATATGGTGATCCAGTTGGATTATAATTGGCTACAGGTCCGGTAATATCTGCATAGCTAATATTTAAACTGCTCCCGCTTTGTGGATCCTCTTGAACTTTCATTAATATCATCTCGCAAGCTTTTTTATTGTTTTCTATTTCACCTGAATTAAAGCAAAACAATTAAAAGATGAATAAAAAACAAATGGGCAATTAAAATTATGAACCATACATTCAAGTTGCGGCTGAGGATAATATATTCTAGAACAAAGATCGTCCAACCTGTAGCCTAGTACGGCTTCGAAAGCGGCTGCAGCAGCAATCTGACATTTAATTTAAGGGACTTTATAAATCCTGTCTTCCCAAAAATTAATATCTCCACGTCTCCCAATCTTGTCCTTATTCATTGTCTATATTTGTGAGCAACTTTAAAGATTAGTAAGCGACGAATAAAAATTAGAACCAAAATATCTGTAAGGCACCTTGACAAAACCCTGCATTACGCCATAAAGATGGTCTTAGATCTTCCGTATCTGTACGGATCATCCTACTTCCCTTATTTTAAGTTCCTCCATTTGGACTTCCAAACCCCAAGCAGGTTAACTTCCAGATTGAACTTCTTCAATAAGCAAATGGAGAAATAAATCTTGGTAAAAAAAGGAGCGTAGTCTTCTTCTCCGCAATCTTGGCTTAGATAGTGGGCAGAACTTATATTTTCCTTGCCCGCAAGGGGTATGTGTTGCATGCAGTTACTTGGGGTGTAGCGACCCCACGGGTTACCACAGCTCAGTACTCCATGCACTTCGTCAGAACAGTGCCACAATACACTTAAACTACAACATACACTCTACACTTTACAGACAAGGACAAAGATAGTACACAAACTAGGGTCTCCATCCCTAGTTAATTGGCAAAAGCCCAGTGGTAACGCGCTGGACTAGCAACGTGGAGGTCCCGGGCTCGATCCATCATGCTGCCCTGAGATTTTTTTCTTCCTAGGAGACTCTATAACCCTCTGACCGGTAATGGGCAGTGTTGCCTGTAGCTAGAGAACGCTACTTGGAGGCCGGCTGAGTGTGGAGAATGCTCCGGGGGGGGGGGGCACAATAGATCTTTCAGGTCGCAATGCAATAATCCCCTACAAAAATCGGCAAACCTAGTGAAACCTTTTAGTTGCTTCTAGATCCTGCCCAGACTTGATGCTATCCTAGAATTTCTTTGGGACCGAACAAGGTAACACCTCTACTCATCTAATATGACTATTTGCTTTCTGAGACATAAAAAAACTTAAGCCAAGAATTTTGGTTTCAATATATGTGATGAGTTAACAGAATGACGACTTATATGGATCAGTTTAGGCGTTTACCCAAAAAGAAACCTTAGCTCATACTTTGGGTCTTAGAATACTAAAAAAAAATATGCGAGACATACCCATGACGGTGATACATCGTTCCTGAAGAGACTGATCCTTGGCTTTCTGCGATATCTGAACATATGCCCCACTCTCTTCCTTCAACTGTTTGATATAACTCCCACCCTTGCCGATAATCATGCCAGCAGTAGTATTAGGAACTAATATTTTGACCTGAAATAAATAAATAAAAAAATAAATCTGGTGTGAAACACGCACACGACTTTCTCTTACTCAACAATTAATACAATTCATTAAAAAAGGCGGTTCGTGTTCTATATCTGAGCGACCTTGTGAGGGAGCGCCTTCTATTAAAACCAACAAGACTTGTGTATAGTTTGAATTTAAACAAACATAAGTGACCTAAGAAATTTTCTTCAAATTTGAAAATTCTAGCGGTGCTTCTAATGTATATTAATTATATAGATGATGGAACCATACATTGTACTGAAGTTGTACTTTAGAGGTCACTACTTACTGTTCCTTCAGAACTCCTACGAAAAAAAATTACCTCGGGGAAAAATGTTTCAAATAAAAGTGATAGGCATTTATGTATGTACATAGTATACTTAGTTAGAGTTGAATAATAATACCCCAAGTCACTTGTGTGAAAAAGTTATGATAGTTTTATAACTTTCATATTTAATTTATTAATTAATCGTCACATTAAACAGTTGCAGTAAAAAAAAGATCCATTTTGACTAGAAAAATACTTACAAAACAGAAACCAAAAATCCCCCCCCAACCCAAAATTCAAAATACTTACTTGCTTTTCACGTTCGCCAATTTTCCCATCATGTTCCACGCCTGGCTTGTCTGGCTTTTCACGTATTTTAAAAGTCATAAAATCCAATACAGCCATAATAGATTCAATTGTGCCAGAAATCAAGCAGACACGTTCAGAGGTGCCTAGGCATTACAAATTATACACTTGAATAAAACAGAAATCTGATTGAAATGTCCCTTTATTGTAATTATTACATTACTAAATGGATATATTGTCCTCACGCGTTGGTCTAGTGGCTATTGTACTCGCCTTTCGTGCGAGAATTCAGGGTTCGATTCTCGTGAGGGCAAACATCGTGATAAAAAGTGGGATGCTACAGTTAGTAGCGCCCTAGGTAGCGAAGGCCGGAACTAAGGGCGTGGGAACTGCGGCGTGCTTACGACACGCTCCCCTATTCAAATCGCCGTCTGGCAAGCCTTGGCCCTCATGAGCTGGGTTTTTTGCGCATAGGGTTTTTTTTTTTTTTTAATGGATATATTTCCTTTTGAACTTGGAATTTTTACTTGGACGTTTGGTTGGACAAAAAAAAGCATAAAAATCATCTGTAGACTGAGTTCTGTAGAGATGTTAGAGTGTTTCTATACGTATTATTATGCCCCCTTCAAATAATTCAATTCAACTGGGAGCTTTTTCAAAAAACTTGGACTGTCTTACCATATATTAGTAATCTTACCTCATAGTGGAAACAATATGTTACTTCTGATGAAGCTACGCATGCTCTATGTGAAATCCAAGGGTAAGATGTCCTTGGATCAGCGTACTAACGACATCGGTAGCCGCATGAACTTACACTCAAACACAGACCGCCAGCAGAATGGATACTTGCCAACTATTCTTCATCTGGCATGCGCGCTTCAACAAAACAACCCGTGACAGTGGATTTACTGGGCGAAAATCCTTGAAACAGGTGGATCAATGGTTGGGATCGCTGGATCAAACAACATTTCCAAATTGGTGCAAGAGAACCAATTTGGAGCAAAAATAAAAACATCGATATAGCTTTTCTGTAACACTGAACGAGTAATTCATCATGAATTCCTTCACTGAGATGGCCTTTCCAGCAAGATAATGTTCGGTAACACACATATCCCCATCAGACTAAAGACAGTAACAAAAAACTGAAGAACTTATATATAGCCATATACTCCGACAGCTAGGCTACCTTGAAAGGCACCTTCATCACACGACTGGAGTAGGACTGCCTAACCATCCTAACCTAAGTGGGTGCTCGTAATAAGCTGACACTCACTGGACATGGAGGACTTTTGGGTAATGAAAAGGCGAATGCGCTAGCCAGGGAGGGCTCAAAGGACTTTTTCATAGGCCCCCACCCAAACCTTTTGGCGGTTTGTCCAAGAGCTTGATAGAGGCAAGCGAAACTCTTTATTAAGATAAAATTCACCAGGGTTCTACTGAACCATAGCCGGAAGGTTATATATGGATAACAGTGGGTCTACCTAACGAGGCATTATAGGCTGAATAGGCTCATACACCAGTGACTACTTACAGAGAACGCGATGTGCAGATTCAGTAAGGTTGAAAAAGAAACCTCGGTATACATTCTTTGTGAGTGTGCCGGCCTGTTGTGAATAAACACAGTCCCGGATGCCACGGGAATGTGGCTCATGCCACCTCTTTGTTAATCTAATCTAATCTACAACCATCCTATAGTCTTAGATTTAACTCCATCCGACTACCTGATTTGTTTCCCAGTCCATGAGTCCGTGTGGAAATCAAAAGTTCACACCGAAGTTGAAACTGGAGGGCAGTAGTTTATATTTTTTTGGATTCCAAAGCCAAGGAATGGTATCAGTGAGGGATCCAACAGCTAGCAGAAACATGGCTTACAACAATCGAAGAAAATGTTTTGACAAAACTGTACATCTTAGTCATTCAATCCTAGAGGAGAGTTCCAAAACTGGGAGCTAGCAGACAGGGATAACCACTCCCACTAACTTTGACATTAATATGAATTTTTGGGAATTTTCTTGGAAACAGCCCCCAACAATTTTCTCTCTAAATTTGGTATGCAGACACAAGATACATTTTTCAGAAAAACTGTTTTGGGGAATCTGTGATTGTAGATTTTCAATGTGGTGGGGGAGGGGCTGATCTAGACACACTCTTCTGGACTACAATATAATCACATTCCGTACTTTAAAAAATGCCACACTTGTAAGGGTTACATATCTACATCACCAAAACTGACAACCCCTAGATGTTTAACCCAATTGCTATACTACTTACCTGGATAAAAGTCATTAGCCTTTGACATTTTGACTCTGGCATTTGTCTCTTTCTGGAGTTGTGCAATTGTCTCACCACCTTTGCCAATAATGGCACCGGCTGCCATACTTGGCACAAGAATCTTAAAGTGGTATATTCCTTCGTTGCCTAAAAACAAAAAATAAAAACAGAAAATAATTAACTTATTCAGGTATTTTTACTAACTCTTATGCCTAGTAAGAGGAAGTATTTGTGATCCGGAAGTAATGTCGTACTTCCGGTTAACCTATTCTTTTTTTATATTTAATTTTTAATTCTATTAATGTTTCAAATGTATATTGTTATGTATTTCGTAAAACCGTATATTATGCTGAAGTAATATTTAAGGGCAAAGCATAACGCGACTGCTCCCCCAGACCCCCAAAATCAATTTTCCTAGGAATATGTTCCCAAATAAAAGTGATAGGTATTTATATGTGTAGTGTCACATACTTAGTGACACTATGTCACATATAAATATGGACACTATGTCACACATGGAGCCGTTTTTTAGGAGAAAACACCAGGAAACTGAAAAATATTTTATAAGTAAAAACGCATTTCTGGCTAACTTTTTGCTTCTTTTATCTTACTTTTGCCCTACGCCAAACAGCGGAATAAGCCATCGAATACAATAAAACTCTTTATCTTTGTTTTATAGATTTCGAAAAAGCTTTTGATAGGGAGCCATGGAATGAGTTATGGTCTTCATTATAGAATAAAAATTTATATAAAGCTCTAACCCTCCGGATAAAAAGTTTTTATAAAAATTGTATAAACTACGTTAGAACGGCACTCTCCGCGCTCTTCGGAATTCATCACCAACAGAGGAGTCAGGCAGGGGGATATATTGGGCCCACTGTAATTCATCCTGCTAATGGACGATGTAAAGAAAGCGTGCAGGACACGTACCTATGCAACCCATCTTGGAAATTGGAACCTACAGGCATTAAGCTTCAATTATTTTGCGTTTGCCGACGACATTATGTTGATGGCAACTAGCAAGGAAAAACTCCAAGCCAACATTGTGATATGTGGGTGCAGGAGTGCGAGAAAAGAAATATGTCTGTCAGTCTTCAGAAAACCAAATGCATGGTAATTTCCAGAGCATGATGATATCCAATTAGACATAGTGTCAAAGGGAAGTATCTCGAGCAGGGATCGATCCTCCTTTAAATATCTCGGAGTGAAGATTTACGGTAGAATAACCGATGAGTTGAATGAGAGAAATGCGTCCGGTGGAAAAATATTTCACGCTTTGAACAGAGGTTTCCTGAGCAAAAAGAGGTCTCCAAGAATACAAAGAGGATTATCTTTAAGAATACTTACGTGCCCACTATTATCTATGGTTGCGAATCCTGGGCTCTAAAGGAGAGCGATAAAAGCCGACTGGAAGCAGCAGAAGTAGATTCTTGCGGAAAATAGAGGGCAAAACCAGGAGAGACCGCATTAGGAACAGCACCATTAAAGCAAATTTAAAGGTTGAACCTCTAGGGCAAATGATTGAAAAAATGCAACTGCGATGGTTTGGTCATGTTAACCGAATGGCAGAGTATAGAATACTCCGGAAGGCATATGAGATGAGGGTATCGGGAAGAACACCTAGAGGAAGGAAAAGAAAAACGGGAAGAAAATGTAAAGAGCATAGTTGAGGAAAGAGGCCTTACGTGGAATACAGCCAAGAAAATGTCAAGAAAAGAAAAAAGAGAAGAATGGCGAACTTTTTGAAAATCCTTGCTCTCGGCGTAGAAGAGGAACCCCGATTAAAGTATAGATAAAAAAAAACGCATTTTCCGGGTTCTCGATATTTCTTCAAACCTGAAATTTCTTCACAACACATTTAATTCTACTTAAATTATTTAGATGAAAGAGATTGGTGAATAACTTGAAATGCACTTTAGAGGGAAAAATCTAAACAGCATCTAACTCCCTAAAAGTGCCCTTAAATGAATTTTCCAAAAGAAATGTTTACATAACAGTTTGTAGATCTTTGTATGTGTAGTGGCATATACCAAGTTTAAAGAAAAAATCGTTAGAGCGAGTTTTGAGAACTTTGCAAAAAAGTGAAGAAAAAAAACAATTCAGTAAAAGTGGTAGTTTACGGGTGAGAATTGATAGTACGCACTTGTCCGATCCTATGGTGATACCAAAAAACGTGAATGTCAAGTCTTGAACTTTTAAGTTTTTTTTTTCGTTTTTGGAGTATACTGTTCAATATTACTAACCCACGCACACAAAACAAACACACACACACACACAGACCATTTGCTAAAAAACCATTTTTAGGATCAGGACGAACTCAAAACGAATAGTTTTGGTGAATACTCGATATCGAAAATTGACACAATTACAATCTTCCACATATAGGAGTAAGCGAACGTAAAAAAAAAAAAAAATCGAAGCCGTTTCGAGCAAATGTTGAAAAAAACGAAGGGTAGGGAAAGAGTAGAAACTGCATTTCGGTTCTTTTCGATTTTATCCGTAAATATTCATGTAAGAGAGGCAATTGTGGTACAAAGTAAGAATACAAACTTAAACTTCCTGTGGCAATTAATTTTTTTTTTTTTTATGTATTTATATTTTACACTTATTAGTTAATACAAAGAATTTTTAAATTGTGTATTTACGGTGGAAACTTGACACGATTACAATACTTCCGCTTACAGCAAGTAAGAGAAATTAAATATATGGAAAAGAGATATTACAAGGTCAACTCAGTCTTTGCAAGGTTTTTTTTTTTTTTTATTACACTTATATTACTTTTATTAGAATGTATTCAACCTATTTTCGAAATTCTATTTATTACAATTCTTTATAAAAGTTGTCGGCCATGAAATCAAACTCAATTCAATGTCACATGCATCAAATTAATAGTTAATAAATTACATATATCCCAGCAAAAAAAAATTATACCTATTAAATATGATTTTATAACCTCATGCAGTTGCAAAGATTGCAGTAAAATTACATTAAAATATTTAATAGAATTGTATGCAGTTCTCTGTGTGATTGACATACCTACACAGTTCCAAGTAAACTACTAGTTCTCTCAATGTTATTTTGTCCAAATTTTAATATGACCAAGATATAATACTAGAATAGGCTAAATACTAAGTTGCATTAATTTATTGCGAACTGTAATAGAGTTGTATGCAGTTCTCTGTGTGACTGACATTTCTACACACAGTTCTAAGTAAACTAGTAGTTCTCGTAAACTGATTTTTTTTGCCTCAAATTCCCTTAATATGATCAAAAAAATTGACTAAATCATAAACTTGTATTAATGTACTGCGAACTATAATAGAGTTATGCTGTTCTCTGGACTGACATACCTACACAGTTGCAGTAAACTGCTAGTTCTCACAAAGTGATTTTTGGGTCTGATATTCACCCCATGACTAAGATATATATACTAGAATAGGTTAAATACTAAGTTGCATTAATGTACTGCGAACTATAATAGGGCTGGGCAGTTCTCTGGACTGACATAGCTCAAGAAAACTATTAATTCTACACCTAAACTTATTTCTGGTTCTAAAATACCCCTTAATACTAGGAATAGGCTGAGTTGCATTAATATATTGCAAATTAGAATAGAATTGTGCAGTTCTCTGGGCTGACATACTTCAAATAATAAACTATTAGCTTTCCTAAAGTGATTTCTGATGCTGAAATTCCCCTTAATATGACCAAGATATATACTAAAATCAGACTAAAGTTGCATTAAAATATTGCGAACTATAATAGAGTTGTGCAGTTCTCTGGGCTAACATACCTACACATTTCACTAGTTCTCTTAAAGCGATATTTGGTTCAGAAATTCCTTAACATCACCAAGTAATATAGTAGAAATAGGCTAAATTGTAACGTTGTATTTAAGTTATCTCGATCGTACATTTTGATTTTAAAACCTAGTTTAACACAAAAAAAAAATCAGTTTTGTCTTAATATGGATTGAGTTAATAAGATTTTTAAGAATTCTGTTATCTTAAAATGGATAAAATTTTTATTACAGTTTTACTAGATGAATTTGAAACTTCTATTGAAATAATTATCGAAGATTTTCGAAATCTCATTCTTTCATAGGAAGAATTTTGACATGTTCTTTGTCGATCAAAAAAAAATTTTTTTTTTTTCTGAGAAATAAAATTAGGAATAATATTAAAATACCTGTTGAAACATTTGATTTTTTCGTAGTTGAATCTTCAACATCAATATCTAAAGGTCTTTTTCTTGAGTCAACATTCTCTGGCGATGGACAAGTCTCCATTCCGGATCCTGCAGCCATTATTTCGAAAAATAAAAAAAAAATAAAATGACACTTTCTTTTAATTCAATTAATTTAACTTTTCTTCCCGATTAATTATTGATTATTTGGTAATTAAATAATTCGTAATAATTTAGTATGCCAGATTAATCGACACTTATTTAAATGTAAATCCTACTCCTGTCAAATGGTGGGCATATGATTTTCGTTCCAGCCAAAATAAAAATAAACAGTTAAGTTTATCACCAGTGTTGCAAAACAAAATAAATCACTAATTTAAAAATTAATTATATAAATTTAGTATAGTAATTATTTATAATAAAATAATAAATTTTTTACAAAAATTTATTAAAGCAGGTTAATTTTTATGGTTTTCATGTATTGAAAACTAATAAATTAATAAACAACCTTCAAATAGTATTTTTTAGCTACACCCCTGCTATTCCAGTTTGTTATATCTCTTTGACCTTTCAATACAAGCATGTACCATCAAAATTCTTTTTTATAAATTTTATTTTTTTTCTCAAAAACGTAACAGTTAATTTGAATATTAGTTTTTCATTACTAATCAAATTTAACTAGGAAATTAAATATAAAAAAAAATTGTATATTATGAAATATTTCAGCTAAGGGGGGGGGGCGCTTATGTAGATGTAGATTACTACCTATTTATGTCGATTGCATAATGTTTATTTCTCTAAATATTATTATTTTTATATTCATACATTTTATATATTCTATTTTTTGTTTGGATTCTTTTATAACTGTAGTTTGTTTATGTTTCGTATTGTGTTCGTTTTGTTTGTCATGTTTGATGACGAGATAATTAATTATAAACGGGATACAACCCCCTTAATGTATAAATAAATAAATAAATATTAAATCAAAATAAATTATAAGCTATATATTATTTGCATGTATAAAATGATATTTATGACGTTTGAGTTGAATTAATAGTGCAACAATAAATTGCAATAACTGAAATAAAGTATAATATGAAGCTTTTAGTTGCAATAGATTGTAGATTGTTGTAGGGGATTATTGCACTGCGACCTGAAAGATCTATTGTGTCATCCGGAGCCTTCTCAGTGCACTGCCGGCCTCCCACACAGTGTTCTCTAGCTATAGACAACACTGCCCATCACTGGCACAGTGAGCTGTAGAGGATCCTAGGAACAGAAAATTTAAGGGCAGCATGGTGGATTCGAACCCGGTACCTCCGCGTTGCTAATCCAGCGCGCTACCACTAAGCTATACCCTTCCTTCTCCCTTGGCTTATGCCAATTAAGTAGGGGACGAAGACCGTAGTTTTGTGTAACGTATTTGTCCTTGTCTGTAAAGTGTAGAGTGTTGTAGTGTACTCTGTACTGTTCTGACGAAGTGCATGGAGTATTGAGATCTGGTAACCCGCGGGGACGCTACTCCCCAAGCAACTGCATGCTTGCAACAGATACCCCTTTCCGGGCCTTTACTTGCACTAACAGTAAATAAGTTACTTCCAATAAACTTTTTGTGATAATAAGCTGTCGTTGATCATATGTGTGGTAGCACAACTTTTCTCTATATAGTTTTTAGTGATGATATACTTTAATGAAGTTTTTATTATGTTAAATGTAAACCTTAAATTAACCATTACGAAGTAAAGATATTTTTTATAACAATATCATAAACTCCTTGTTAATACCTTCTTTGTTTACATTACAGGTTATATAACCTACCCGTTTGGGAAATGTTTAAAATTGTGTCTTAAAAATAATGTATACAATTTTACGAAGATATTGTACAATTGATAAAAATATATTGAATAATTATCACTTTCATTATAATTACAATAATGAATTAAAATCATTATTTTTAAAGAATTTATTAATTTATCTAAATTTTATTGATGAAAAAGAGGAATTGAATTTAATTGAAGAGATTACACCAAAAGTGCGTAGAATGAGATATGAATACGATCATTGGGATAATGTGAGTTATTTACTTATTAATGGCCTCAGCTTATTTGTCTAAAAAAAAATGTGGGCGCTTAATCAAGCTTGAAAATCTTTAAATTTATTAATATATCATTTTATCTTTTAGGCTATACATGGTTTTAGAGAATTTGAAAGTGAAAAATGGAATGATATAAATAGTGCAATATTTCAAAAAGTGCATAAATATGCGTTTACAAATGATAGCGACTATATGAGTTCAGTGCATGTATTGGATTTAGCCGAAAATGGTTATATTAAAGCACATTTGGATAGTGTAAGGGTGAGTAATTTATTTATTGGTTTATATGAATAGATTAATAATGTCTTGAAAACTATAGTTAGTGTAGCAATTAAGGAAAGTCTTACCCGCAAGGGGTATCTGTTGCATGCAGTTACTTGGGGAGTATCGACCCTACGGGTTACTACAGCTCCAGTACACCATTGCACTTCGTCAGAACAGTACACGGTACATTTGAACTGCATACGTACACTCAACCCTTTACAGACAGGGATAGACATAGTACACAAACTAGGGTCTTCGTACCTATTTAATTGGTTTAAACCAAGGGAGAAGGAAGGGATGATCTTAATGGTAGCGCGCTGAACTAGCAACGCGGAGGTCCCGGGTTCGAATCCAGCATGCTGCCCTTACATTTTCTCTTCCCAGGAGCCTCTACAGCTCACAGTTCGGTGATGGGCAGTGTTGTCTTTAGCTAGAGAACACTGCTTGGAGGCCGGCTGTGCACTGAGAAGGCTCCGGTGGCCACAATAGATCTTTCAGGTCGCAGTGTAATAATCTCCTATAACAATCTTATCTTATCTTAAGGGAAGTCAAACAATGGAGGGACTCGGTAGAAGGGTCTCTCCAGGCTCAGAGATTTGTAAGAGGTACAAGACAGGGGGTGATCTTGTATTATCTTCTCTCTTTGAATAGGATATAACTTGTTGACTGAACATTCCTAGGCAGGAAGTTTAGTCTTCTGTGTCAGAATTGTGAGGATAGAGTTGGGGTACTAAGGGCAGTGTCCCAAGTTCTGTCAATATTAGGTTCCACATATTTGGGTGGGCAATAATTTCAAAGGAATGCTTGAGATTATGGATAATCTTAAGATATTGTAGTCATATCGGGACTTTGCTGAAGGAGGTTTCTTAGAAGTGATAATAATCCTCAAATTGCCTCATATCGTCTATTTCTACCTTAGCTCATCTTGAAGCCTAGTATTCCCCACTTTTGTTTAAATCTTAATTGTTTTTTGAGGATTCTTTTGAGGGAACAGTAGCGTGTTATGCTTTCCAATAAAGTACCACACTTCAGTACAACATATGGGTTTACTATCACCTACATAATATTAATATAAATTAGAAACATAAATAGAATTCCAAAATTTAAAGAAAATTAGTTTTAACCTGAAGTTACGACTTTATTGAATATGTTTTTGAGTCTTTGTGGGGAGGGGTGTATGGGTCCTGGCAAGTTAGTTTAAAACTAAATTTACCGAATCTTTCTTAGGTTTCGTCATAGAGCCCAACTAAAGATTGTAACGTTGCAATTTTAAGGTTGACTGTCAAAGTCACATATCTTAACAGCAGTTTTACATGCTGAGGTCAAATGAGATAAACATCCTGAGATTTTCCCCAGTTGACGTTTTTTGCCCTAATTTTTCACTGAAAATAAATTATAAACAGAATTTGAAAAATGGAAAATTTAGATGAATAATTTCATATATCGGCTCCAAAATCTTTATATTTTTAAAATTTATTGAACATGTAGATATAAACAAAAAAAATCTGATTTTAAACAACATGCATTCCTTTCTCTAAAAATTAAATAACCTAATTATTGAAAAATTACATAATTAATTAACTAAATAAAATAAACTTAAGAACTTAATTATTAAAACTACTTAAGCTATTATTAAACTACTATTATTAAATAAACTTAAGAATTTAATTTCAAATACAGTAAACATGCTCTAAATGTGTAGACGATAGTCTGTACCGGAGGGGTCATTCAATTTATTATTATTATTAGTTGTCTGTGGGGATGGACCAAACCCTTGCTATCCAAAGCCCCACTGGGCCCCCATATAGCTACCCCAAGAGAAACAACAACAAACCGGATCCAGAACAAATATCCAGACCCGAGTCTAATCCCGGGAACAAATCGGACAATAACCTTAAGGGGAAATAGCCTAAGCTCTTCCACAGACATCCTGTTCTGACCAAAGGTCCTGAACCTAATTTCCTCAATACTCAGGCAATCAGTCATAAAGTGGATGGGTGTTTCCTCCTCTGTCTCACAGACTCTACAAAATGGATCCGTATGAGCCCCATTACGTAGAGATGTCTCCTAAAACCACAATGTCCAATAAGGGATCCAACCAGATGCCTGAGAGAGCTCCGTGAAAGACAGCAGCGTCTCACAAATACCTCTGTCCGGACCCCGATGAGATCTTGGACTGCCGACAACCAACTGAGCTCATCCATAAGGATGAATGCTGTGAAGCTGTCCATGACTGGAAGCCTGAAGACATGTGCCAGAAGACACGCCAACAGCAGGCTCGGGTCCAATGAAAGGGCCTGACAACCTATCCACCTCCTCATTCCCAAAAATTCCCATATGATCCGGCACCCAACTAGAAGGCACATCCTTCAGAGAAGAAAGCTTTTCCAGTCTTTTAGAACATTTAACACCAAATGGAAGTGACACATGAACTCAACGCCTTCAGCGCAGCTGACTGTCCGAGTAGATACAAAACACCTTTTAAGTTAGTGTTACGTACCCTCTCATCCAAGATACAACAAAGAATTGCATAAACCTCAGTCTGGAAGACTGTGGTTTATTCACCAAGAGATACTGCCAAATGATCTCCGGTCTCGAAATAGATCGCAGCTCCAGACCTACCATCCATTCTGGATCCGTCCGTGTAACACCGGAGGTAATTATCAGGTATCCCACCAGATGGATCCCATCTTGAACAATCTTCCCTAGAATGTAACCTAACTCTGTAAGAATGCTCGAAAACAAAAGTCTTCAACATCCTGTCAGAAGGAAAACCTGTAATAGGGACCTTCAAAAGCATCTCGCGATTAATGGTAGAATGACCATATCGCTTACCCTGCCAAAAACCTGCCTGTTTAATTCTATAACAGGCTTTCATTGCCACAGTTTTCACCTCTACAAAGAGCGGTGGGATTCCCAATAAAGTATCCATTGCAGCTGGTCCGTATCGCATCGACCACTGCCAGACAAGCCAAGCGTTGACTATCCTCAAGCAGCAGTCTAGCGGATCTTATTTCAATGTGACGCTACCACACCAAAGCCGCATATAGCGACCTAGGTTTAATAAAGATACCATAAATCCAGAACATCATCTTGGGAGTAATCCCCCAATTTTTACCTACAATTCTTTGACATTGGGTCATTCAATTTGAATTGTATTGAATATGAATTTATCTATTGTTTGCTTACAAATCGCGTATTAGCAAAAGTCCAATCAGTAAACATACCGATTATCAGGTAGATTCTGTATTTATTTTTTGAGAGAGAAATACTACAAACCACAGGGTAATTCTTTATTTCTGAGCAAAATACAAATCTCTCGAAAGGATAATAATTAATTTTTGTTGAAATAAGAAAAAATAAATGTTAACGATTATTTTTTTTTTACATTTATCTATTTTCTTAAATTTATCATTTATCCAACCCATAAAATTCAAAAAATTTATTTGCAGTTTTGTGGCCGAACTATAGCTGGACTGAGTTTGTTGACTGACTCTATCATGAGACTGATCAACGAAAAAGATCAGATGACTGTTGATGTTTTATTAAATAGAAGATCATTGTATATAATGAGGTAAGATATTTCAGTTTAGTAAATTATAGGAGGGGGGGAATCATCCATCAGAGTGTACCCGTTTGATGAGGACAAGTAATTCCGAAGCCGCGAGCTTCATGACGGAGCTACTTTCAGCTTTGCTAGGCCTGATCAAGTTTGCGAAGCTGAAGGATGTGCTATAATCCCAGGGGATTCACAATAGACCTTTCAGTGCAGGTCACAGTGGAATGAGGCTTTGCCCTCCCTGATTTTCAATCTAGTGGGGGATGGGAAACCTTTAGCGCCCCTTTGGGTATCCCAGTCGTGAAAACGTTAAAATTGTGCCTGCTGTATATTTATGTTAGGAGATATGTGCAATATATGAAATATGCAGAAAATTTGTTAACTGTATTATTTAGAGTGTTTCACTCCAGATTATTTTCGTACTCAGGGGACACCTAGCTTGCACCTTCTTATTAAATCTTCCTTCGTTCCCAAATAGTCACTAGGGGGCTAAGCCTGCTTTTTTTTTCTTTTTTTTTTTATTGTCTGTGGGGAGGATCAAGCCCTATGCTATCCAAAGCCCTTCTCTTGCCCCATATAGCTACCCTAAAGTTCGGAGCCTTCTCAGTGCACTGCCGGCCTCCGGACAGTGTTCTCTCGTTACAGACAACACTGTCCATCACCGGACAGTGAGCTTGTAAGAGGCTCCTCGGAAGAAAAAAATCTAAGGGCAGCAGCTGGACTCACATCCGGGACCGCCGCATTGCTAGTCCAGCGCGCCACCACTGAGCTAATCCCTTCCCTTAAAGCATGCTTAGAAAATTTATTATTTCCTTTTATTAGTTTAAATTCTAAGACTAACTTTTCATTTTTTTTTTAATTATGATTTCTCTTATCTAGTGATTTCGTGAGATACAACTTTACTCATGAGATATTACCAAATGAGAAATCCATATTTAAGGACCAGAAAATCCTAAAAGGACGTAGGATTTCATTAATATGCCGAAGCAAACCAAATGAAGACTCACATACAAGTTGAAAAAAATGTTCCTAGAATTTATCGTTTTTGTTGAGATATACAGAGGTAGGTGTATCTTGTTTTACGAACTTTGGGTACCTTGGGTGAAGGGAAATTTTGAAGTGGCCGAAATTTTTCTTGGGTGGTTTCAATAAGAAATATTGTATGCCACCATAGAAGATTTCTGGACCACTTAGTGATTATTGTTTATCTCCGGCCTAGCGCATGAATAGAACTTAGCACTCATAACTCTTGAACATTCTCGATTATGTCCCCTACAGAGTAATGAACTGTACAACTACTTTGGGATTAGCTGTGACCCACGCAGACTCAACTCTAGACCCACCATCACACACTGACACCACGGAGGAGTCACAGTAGATCTTCCTGGGTGGCTGCGGCTTTGAGACACTTTATAGCCACTCCCTGCGATACAATAGTTTAACAGAACAGTATATCTTACTGAAGCGGAAGAAGGTTTAACATAGCTTTATCTCCAGTAAACCCCCCAAAAAACTGAATTTTTACTTTCTCTTACTGCCCGCAAGGGGTATCTGTTGTACGCAGTTACTTGGGGGATTAGCGGCCCTACGGGTTACCACAGCTAAGTAATTCGTTCAGAGCAGTACAGCATGCACGTTAAATTACATACACTCTACACTTTACAGACAAGGACTATAATGGATTTGAGAAGGTGAGAGAATGGATTTTAGAAAAATAAACTACGTAGAATAAATGCACTGTGTGTAATGAGAGACCACACAAACTGCAAGGACTATAGAAGTTAGGTAGCGAGATAAAGACTGGCTGAGTGATAAGATAGTAGAATATGCTGACTGGTTGTAAACTGGTCGTAAACTGCACTGCTCTCGCTTTATTTGTATGAATCAAATACTCCCTTCCTAATTTGGCCTAGGTGGGGAGTAACTAACTTTTGATTCATTTGATGTGTGCTTCTCCGCTCTTCGGTTTATATGAATCTTTAATGATTTGGTTACCAATACAAGGATAAATACAGTATACAAAGTAGGGTCTCCGTCAACGACCTAAGGAAGGGATTAGGACAGTAGTTACCGAGCTTGACTAGCAACGCGGAATTCCTGGGTTTGAATCCAGCATGCTAACTTTAGATTTTTCTCTTCTTAGGGGCCTCTACAATTCACCGTCTCGGTAATGGGCAGTGTTGTCTGTAGCTAGAGAACACTGTTTGGAGGCCGGCAGTGCACTGAAAAGGCTTGGGGGCCACAATAGGTCTTTCAGGTCGCAGTACAATAATCCTTTATCAATCTAATCTAATATACTCTAATAATACACAATACTTGTAAATTAGGTTTGGGAGCCGCCAATAAAGTGTACAACCAAAACTATGGTCAACATTTTTGGATTATTTCCTCCTCCAAACAAAAGCCAAACTTTCAACATTGGACGCCATTTTGTCTCCATCCACACTATAGACGTTAATATATCATCAGAATGTGGCAAAGTGTCAAAAATCCAAATAGTAACACCATTATCCAACGATTTCTACAAAGCACACCATGGTACACTGTTCGTAAAACAGGAAATCGCCCACCAACAGCTGTGTTCAAGTTTAGTTTATCACTTAGAACTTGTTAAAAAAAAAAAAATGTATTTATTTTTGAAAATAAATGAGGTATATTTTTTCAAAAAAAAAATATACTTTTTATTTCATGTTACCCCCTCCCCTCACGGACATCAATTTCACTTTCCGTTTAGGTACTATCACCGCATCTTTTGATTTTCATTTACGTATCACCATGGGATCTGACAGGAACTTACCTTGTCAAAATTCCTCAACAGGAAATACCACTTTCCTGAATAGTTTTGTTTACATTTTTTTTTCGCTCCAAAAAATTTTTGTTTAAACTACGTATATGAACTACAAACATATAAAGAGCTACAACTTTTTTTCGAAACATTTTTTCGGGTAAAGTTATTTAAGGGGGGTTTTTTGGGGAAGGAATGGGGGTTATGTTTTCCTCATAAGATACTATCTTAGTTAATTATACAATTCTATAATTAAAAAAAAATTAATTAATTAATAAATAGATTGCCAAAATTTCCGAGTTTCAAGAAAATTAGTAAACCGGAAGTGTGTTTTTATTGAATAGTTTTTTTTATACTTAGGATTTTCTCCCCATAAAAAAAAAAAAATGGAAAAATTTCATTAAATTTGGGTATACTAACTATAAGATTTGTCAATTACAAATTTGTAAAACTGCGGTAAGTGATAGTTGTGTGAGTGTTTCACTACGGATTTTTTAATCATTTTTTTTTTATCGTTCATAACGTTTATAGATTAACTGATTTTCCAAAATAAATAGCATTATATAGGAAATTTAAAATAATTACACAGCTTTTAGGCGTTTCGGCACAGCTCTGAATCAAGCGGGAAATTCCATTTTGTGAGATTAGAACCCTTTCGTCTTGAAGTGCCATTTCTACTTCCTAAAGCGTCCCCAGAAAGGACTCTCCGATCTCTTATCCGTCTTCTAAACATATCCCACAGATGCTCTATGGGATTTTAAGTCTTGGGAACGGGCGGACTAGTTTAGGAAGGCAGTATTATGGTTATTAAGAAAGGCCTGCACTATGTGTGCTGTATGTGGAGGAGCCCTTTAGATAAATCGGGGACTCGTCACTAACAATACACTTGCCCACACTGCTCGATAGACCAATTGACGTATTGCCTAGCAAACTCAAGGCGAGAAACTCCGGTGCTTCCCCCAGTTTGTTCTGGCCTCCTCTTATGGGGGAGAAAAGCCATCAAACCTTGTTCATCAATCCCCTTCGAGCTGTTCTCTTAGAAATTTGAACACCTTGAACTTCTTGGAGGTGATGGACTACATCAACAGCTATCAGATGATGGATTTCGTAAAACTATCAGTGCCAAAAAAACGGTCGACCCACAGTTAACTTGGCTCTTAGACACCCTGAGCCTGGCCTTCTTGGGTATGAGCCTGTTTCTCTGAAAAGCTGCACTACATCTCGCAGAGTTTGGTAGAGAACACCAATAGCAATGGCTACTGCATATTTGATGGGAGCGGCCGTCATCAATAAGTGCTGCAGTACGTGCTACATCCTCGCCACTAAGAGGCATTTTGAAATTCCAATTTTTAAGAATAAAAATAAACAAATTAATAACAAATGAACACAAACTGCGTAAACATTTTTGATTTATTTATATACCACAAGTGCAATGTACTAAGTCCCCCAATTTACTCTAAAAATGTTAACTATTAATCGCCCAAAACTAAATAACTGGTGACAACAGACCACACAGTATTATATTATTTATTAAATGTAATTTTTTACTTTCTCTTACTCCTAGTAAGAGGAAGTATTGTAATCGTGTCAAATTTTCGAATCGAGTTTCACCGGAAAATATCCGTTTTGAGGTCCCCTGAGTCCAAAATGTTGTTTTTAGCAAGTGGTCTGTTGTGTGTATGTGTGTGTATGTATGTATGTGAACAGCATAGCTCAAAAACGAAAAACCGTAGAAAGTTGAAACTTGATATTCCGTTTAGGTATCACCATGGGATCTGACACTACGTTATCTGTCAAAATTCCTCACCGGAAGTACCACTTTACTAGTTGGATTTTTTACTTTTTTGCGATTTTCTCAAAAATGGCTCCGACGATTTTCTTTAAACTTTAAACATCAACCACACATACAAAGAGCTACAACTTTTATTTGAAACATTTCTCCGGGAAAATGCATTGAAGGGCACTTTTGGGGGAGGGGTTGGGGTTAGGTTTCTATCGGAAAGTGCTATTTCAGTTTATTAGACAATTCTGTCATCTAAAAATGGTTAATTAGAATTAAATATGTTGTTGAAATTCCGAGTTTGAAAAAAATCGGATGACCGGAAGTGCAATTACTTTACACTTACTAAATGATTTATTCACTTTTTCGCAATTTTCTCAAAAATAACTCCGATGATTTTTTTGAAACTTCGTATATAAACTAAACATGCAAAGATCTACAACTTTTATCTAAAACATTTCTCTGGAAAAATTCATTAAGGCACTTTTAGGGGAGGGGTGGGGTTAGATTTTCATCAAAGTGGTATCCTAGTTGATTATACAATTCTATCATCCAAACATAATTAGTTAGAAATAAATAGATGGCTTAAATTCCGAGTTTCAAGAAAATAGTAAACCGGAAGTGCGCTTTTACTGAACAGTTTTCGACGAATTTCATTAAATTTGGTACACAAACTATAAAATTTGTCAATTATAATTTTGAGAACTGGAGTAAGAGAAAGTTGTGTGAGTGTTTCACACCAGATTTTTTTTTAAGTGGCCCGGAATTTTTTTGCCGACGAATACATTATTGGCGCTCTCTACAATGTAATCATGCTACCTGCTCGGGTTGGTAGCTTAGCACTTGTCCTTCCCCACCACTTCTGTTAGCATAAATGAGTACGATTTAAAATTTATAGAAAATTTGTCATTTTATTTAAATATACTTGCGGAAATAAACATGCTGGAGGTAATATTGCAGGTTATAATTTGAAATGTATATATGTACATATGTTAAGAGATAATATTATTAAATTAAAATACAATATTAACCGATATTTTAATTAATTACTTGTTTTAAAAAATATGATTATTATATTAAATATAATTATTTTAATTATAAATAAACAGAAAAAATGTCTTATACGACGCGAGTATTGGTTGATAAGAGACCAGCAACTGTCAGTCGACAGTCAGTTTGATTCAGGCAAGCGTCGTCTACAGACTCAAATTAAATATTCGATTCCAGTTTTTAAATTTTACATAATAATTTTTTTTTTTTAATTAGTTATTCATAAAAATAATGTTATTTAAACATAGTGTAATTCTGACATTGTTTCTTTATTCTGTCAGTGGTAAACGTAAGTAAATCTATTAATTATTTTTTTGAAACATTAGAAATTCCGGAGTTTATATATAATGTGCTAGAATTGGCTAAATACTAAGTTGCATTATAATTGAGTTATTGTGTGCCAGTTCTGTGTGACTGACATACTACACAGTTCTAAATAAACTACCAAGTCTCTTAACGTGATTTTGTCCAAATTTTAATATGACGAAGATATATACTAGAATCAGGCTAAATACTAAGTTGCATTAATGTACTGCGAACTGTAATAGAGTTGTGTGCAGTTTTCTGTGGACTGACATACCTACACAGTTCCAAGTAAACTACTAGTTCACTTGAAGTGATTTTGTCCAAACTTTATTATGACCCAGATATAACTAGAATAGGCTAAATACTAAGTTGCATTAATGTACTGCGAACTGTAATAGAGTTGTGTGCAGTTCTCTGTGGACTGACATACCTACACAGTTCCAAGTAAACTACTAGTTCTCTTTAAGTGATTTTGTCCAAACTTTAATATGACCAAGATATATACTAGAATAGGCTAAATACTAAGTTGCATTAATGTAGTGCAAACTGTAATAGAGTTGTGTGCAGTTCTCTGTGGATTGACATACCTACACAGTTCAAAATAAAACTACTAGGTCTTTTAACGTGGATTTTGTCCAAATTGTAATATGACGAAGATATATACTAGAATCAGGCTAATACGAGTGCAGTAATATAAAGCGAACTGTTAATAGAGTTGTGCAGTTCCTAGGGAGACATATCTCCACCATCCAATAAAGCTAATACGTTCCAAATGGTGATTCGGTCTGCAATTCAATGATAATCAACGATATTGTGCTTAATTGTTAGAACTAGTACAATATTGCTTTACGGACCAGTTGAGATATCCGGTTTGTAGCCGACATTGTTATGCGACCTTTTGAGTCGTTTATCGTTATCTCTTTACAATTACGCTAATAAACAGAAGTTCAATCATAGAATTGGTCTATATAAAATTGTCTATTAATAAATAATTATGTTGAAATACGTTAGAATTAAAAAAAAATATATATTAATGATATCAAAAATATTCAATTAAAAAAAAAAAAAATGACGTCTTTTTTTTATTATCTTAAGTACCTAAAGAAATCAATTTCTGGGTTAATATAAATAATTTGTTTTTTTTATTTATCTATTTCTTGGAAAAATAATAGGGGTAAATACCATGTTTGCATATTTGTCCCTGAAGTCCAAAAAAAAGTTTTTTTTTTTGCGATGGGGTGTTGTGGTTATGTATGGTGAACACGACATAGCTTCAAAAATGAAAAATGTAGTAAGTTTAAACTTGACCATTCCAAGTTTAGGTACCCACCTGGGGATTCTGACAGTAAGTTATCTATAAAATTCCACAAAAACCCGGACAGTACCCCACTTTAGAATTATTTTTTTTTTTTTTAACGTTTTTTTTGCGATTTTCTCAAAAATTTTAAAAGGCTCCCTCTCCAAACGATTTTCTTTTGAAACTTAGTATATTAGTTACACATACAAAGAGCTACAATTTTTATTTGGAACATTTCTCCGGTAAAATTCATTTAAGGACACTTTTGGTGATGATTTGGGGTTAGGTTTTCATCTAAAGTGGTTAGGTTTTCATTTCAGTTTATTACTATTGAAAACTGGGTGCCTATTGGATTAGGACCGTGAGCCTATATGGCTTTTATCTCCCAATCCCCCCCCCCAGTTAGTCCCCCCCGTATAGTCTACGGTTAGTCTGCAATATCCCAAGACATCCTTCAACTCCAACTCACCTAAGCTATCCCTCGAGGGTGATGCCTTACCTAGTACCAGCGAAACGGGGACACTGACCTAAGTAGTGATACACCGTTTCCCTAACTCCATCATCACAGTTCTGACATATGGGACGTCTTCCCTATATTATGCAAATAACTAGACACCCATGTGTGTCCAGTCACTACACGCACCAAGGTCCTCAGTCCTATCCTACTAAGGGACAAGAGGTAATCTGAAAACCCCTGCTTGGTTCCTTTGATGAATCTTTTAGCCTGGAGGCACCCCTGAGTATCCTCCCAGCATTTCTTCAAAACCCTCGTCTCCTAAAGTCTGATCTGACTATCACAAAATCTCTTAGTGACGACAAGGGCTGGTTCGGGACTACAAAAAGGTAAGAAGGATCCCTCCCTAGCCAGCTGATCCGCCCTCTCATTGCCACATGTCCGAGTACCGTTATTTCAGTTTATTACACAATTCTATCACCAAAATAATATTAATTAGAATTAAATATGTTGCCAAAATTCCGTGTTTGGAGAAAATCAGATGACCGGAAGTTCCGTTTTTACTGAAAAGTATTTTTTAGTTTTCTGCTATTTTCTCTAAAAACGGCTCCAAAAAATTTTCCTTAAACTAAGTTTTGTGACACTACACATATAAAGAGCTACAATGTATATATATATAACATTTCTTCGGGTAATGTCATTTAAAGGGGGCTTTTGGGGGAAGGCTGGGGGTTTATGTTCCTCTAAAGTGCTATTCTTAGGTATACATACAATTCCTACCAAACTGAATTAATTAGAAATAAAATAGATTTGCCAAAATTTCCGAATTTCAAGAAAATTAGTGAACCGGAAGTGCGTATTTATTGAACAGTTTTTTTCGATTTTTTTTTTTTTTACTGATAAAAACATCGACGAATTTTATTAAGTTTGGTGTACTAACTATAAAATTTGTCAGATTTTGTGGGAATGCTGAAGTCAGCCTCTTCTTAAATGGAAACCTCTACAACGTAAGAATCCTGTGTTGGAAACGTGGGTGCTAACCCACTTTGGGACCGGGCGCACCGAAGTTTCCCCAGTTTTTCATAAATTTAATGACGCATTGACTTAGAAATCGTCCAAGTTTTGGAGCTATAGGCTAGAACTAATTAAGATCTTTTAAAACCTAGTAGATTTAGTTTCTTTGGATATAAGACGACTTCTAAAAAAAAATGTTGTCTGAATTTGGAGGAAACATGTGTTGGCCGAAAGTATCCTTCGCTGGATTTTCAGCTGATATATTATTACTGACTAGGTGAAACTTAAGTTTATAAAAAAAAAAAAAACCAGGGACTGAACCCGAAAAAAAAACATGAATCAAGATAATATAATTTTTTATTTTAGTTACAGATATGGAGACAACAATGATAGACGCATTGCATAGTGAAAAATTTGCTTTATATTTTGATGAATTAGTAAGACACAATAATGACGAAATGTTATTATTGATTGAAAATTTAGAAGATTTGCATACATCTTTTGAGATTATTTGGGAAAGAACTCGTAATAAATGTAAGTTTCTACCATTTGCCATGGATTTTTATGGATTCAGTTTGGATCAAATTTAATTTTACGGATTTTGAAATATAGCTTCTTCTTTTTTCTTTTTTTTGCAGTTATCATCAAAACAACGAAGTTTAAGGGCCATATCCATGTGGATTTACCAAAAAATCGTACAAACTTGGAGTCAATATTGGTACAGTTTGAACAATATAATCGAGTTACTGTAATCACTTTGGATGTGGATTGCGTTACACATGGACAGTTGATAATACCACATCGATTAGCACAATATTTTGGGAAAAATAGTAAACTTAAAATTGTAAGATAGCTATTTAATCCATCTACATACATAAATGCTTATGACTTTTATTATAAACTATTCCTGAGAAAAATTGACTTGGGGGGGGGGGTTCTGGGGAATAGTAGCGATACTTTCCACTAAAGTACCACTTCAGTACAATGTACGGTTCTAACACTTCTATAATGAATACATATTTAAAAACATTACCTGAATTCCAAATTTGAAGAAAATTGGTTAACCGAAAGTGTGATTTATCTCTTGTTGAATGGACCACTGTTTTCCAGTCCTGAGGTTTATGCTATTCTTTGTTGGATTTTGAAAGACCGGAAGCGCTTTCTTCTTTGAAGGATGTACTTCAAGTCTGGTATCCAGGTCATATGGGAAGGAGGAGTTGGATAGGTTTGCGCCAAATTAGGCGCCTCTCTTCCTTTCATGTTCCCAAACCTGCTGCTGGTGTATCTTTAGTTTCATAGCATTGAAGATGCTCATTTGGATGGCCCGGCCAGAGCTATCAGTGGAGATGTTGCTGTGTCTTTCATGGGGGGCTCAGGCCAGATCTAGTTGGATCCCTTACTGGACAATTTAAGGTGACACCTCTCTTGCCAGGGGCTCATGCCAGATACCTTTTGTAGAGTCTATGAGACAGAGGAAGATTAAATTAGATTCGAAACGGGGAAGGTGAGCCTCATTCCACTGCGACCTA
>JAAEAF010012395.1:0-18087 GCA_011037195.1 Triatoma infestans | reverse complement strand
TTTCTCTTCTGCTTTTTTTTTTTTTCTTCTTTAAGATTATTTTTATTTATTTATGATATATTACTTACAATTTTATGAGAAAATTACTGACATACAATGGACGACAGACTTTGTTGTTTTAGACTTTTTATTTTAATTTTTTTTTTTTTTGGATTTTCTTCTTTTTTTTTTTTTCTTTTTTTTTCTTTTTTTTCTTTTTTTTTATGTAAACAAATTTTTTTTGAGGATTTAGGTTTTGAACGGGCTCATGCACACAATGGCAGGAATTTTTGGTCACTTCGCACACACGTGGAATGGGAAAAAACTCCGTCAAGCAATCAAATATATCCATCTTTATATATATATATATTAAAAAAAAAAATTAAATAAATAAATAAAGTAAATAAATAAAATGAAAACCAGGCTATAAGGACTGTTATACATATACATATATATCATATACTAATAATTTTCTATATATATTAATATTCTATGGTCTATATCTTAATTCGATTTAACACACTGGCTTTTATTAAGACAATTTTGATGTAAGCCTATATATAATGTATATTATTAATTTGATATCTATATCGATATATTTTTTCCTGTTTTACCTATATAAATAAGGCTCTTTTATTAAATGTTCGCATTTATTAAAATAACATGAGAATAACTGACGAACAAGGGTTACAATTTGTATTTTGAAAGAAAAAATAGTATTTTCCCAAGAGAAGTAGCCAACAAGTCGATGTCAACCATAGATAATAATTGTTGTGTTTTTAGGACAAATTTATTTATTTTTTAAATGTTGATAAATCAACAAAAACCAATGTTTATTAAATGTGTATATAGAAAGATACAGAAGAACTAGGCAGCAATTTAAGAATTAAATTGATAGCATCTCTCATGCCTCTACATTTGGTGGGGTTGAATGTATTGCAAAGTTACATTGTTTTGTATATGGCAAGATGTTATCGAACAGTGCAACAAAAAGCATAACACGTACTGAAAGTAGGATTCCTTTTGACTTACTAGTTAGTAAGATGCGGCCGCCAATATAATATTGAAAAACAATATAATATTGGAGTTACAGCAATGTGGATTGGGGGCAGCCAAGATGGTAAGACAGTATCAACGAGAATATTATAATTTACAAAAGAATAACCTTTACAATTTTTTATAAATATAATCGAATGTTTAACACAAAAAACGGGCAGTTCCATAAAAAAATATGTTTAAAAGAAAAATTTTGTTATTATGTATGATTATTATTATCATTAGAACCGGTAAAGAGAAATAGTTAAAAACATTCTGTAAATTAAGGGTCATAATTCACAAAGGTAAAAAAAAAAATCAGGATGTTGAGAGAAAAATAAGTTTTTTCCTGTAAGTTGCTTAAATTTAACAACTGAGCTATTCCAAAAACATCAAATTGCCTATTAGGAAGATAATGGGTTTCCTGGTGGGACCCCCATGGGGCTAACGAGCACGATTATTATCTGGGCTTGGCAGAAGGAAGTCTTAGCAGGTTTATCCAGGAAGAAGTAATGTGTCACTTCAATAAAAGTGTTATATCAGTGTGATTAGGGTTTCAACTTCTGGATAGGAGAGCTTTATACAGGGTTAACCGTTGATCTCCAAGATACAATTAAAAAGACCATTTTAGTTTGTATTTAAAAAAATTATAGGACCACGGCTTACACGAGATAATCTTAGGGTAGCCTTTATGATCTTGCAATTATGTGTTTTGTGTCCAGTATGCCATTATTTAAAAAATCTAGTAATTTTTTTTTCATTAGTTTTTTTTCACAAGCACGAGGTCTTAGTTTTAGTCTAGTACCTTTCAAATTAAATTCATCTGCCATAGAGAAGGAAACACACATTACATTAAAATTGTTTATAAAAATAATGTGAAATTATCTCATTATTAATAATCTTTCTTGTATTTTTGTTCTGTAAAATTGCCTATTCGCAACCTAGAGATTGTTTCGCTTGCTTTCTTAATGGATCCTCATTTCACTATGGCAACTCGTTTCAAGTTGTTTATGTACGAAGTAAAATTTATATTTAAGTCCAAGATTTCAGTAAGTTCAGTGTGTTGTCAGTAACAATTAACTACAAAAGAAATCATATCAAACAAAATGAGACCAAAAAAAAATTAAGTATAGAAGCATAAATTTATAAATAGTATTATCAAGTCACTATATAGTAAGATTTGGATTTCTTAACTAGGAATATCTTTTTATCTGCAGCCACTACTACAAAGATTTCAAACTTTACTGAAATAACAACTTGCGATTGGGAATTATGGAACATTTTGCTTACTGTCTGGTGTAAGACTTCCAGGATCGCGAATATCACCAAAAATCCAATCAGATATATACTTCCAGATTATTTGGAGACGGGTCCCTGAGTGTTGTGGAGGAGAAATAAGAAGGCTGAACTGTTGTGGGATGACAGTTTGTTGTCAGAACGATTTTTGTTCCGACTGTAGAACATGTTTATTATACAATGAGGAAAAAAATAGCGGAATGAAACATCAGATTAAACAGATGGATTTGGCTAGAATCGATAATAATGGACTAGGTCAAGACTAGATATAAACTAGGTCAAAAAATAGTATACAAAAGCATCCAAAAATCATTGGAAAACCTTGTCTGCAGAAGTTTGAGAATTCTGATGGTAGACAGAGAAAAGTTGGTAATCTGGTGTGGAGTGAAGATGGAATGATACATTATGGCAGAATTTAAATATAGATTAAGAAGAAAGAGTTTGTCAGAGGTGTTTTCTATGCATGAGGCAAATGATACAAAGTGGCTATGTTATTTCTTCTAAGCCACCTAGAAGAAGAAGCTGCCTATTGCATTTAAATAAAAAAAAAAGGTTGCAATAAAGACAAGTTGGCTCCCCAGCTAGAATTGAGAAAATGTAACAAACTTTTAACAAATTTAAAATATGTTCATTATTATTAAGATTATTTTTTAAAATTTAGAATATTCATAAATGTTTATATTTTTAATTTTATAAACATAGTATAAATAATTTATACAAAACTAAATAAGAAATGAGAAGATAATAGAGTAAAACCCTCGTTCTGATCGCTAGACACATGTTAGTTATGAAATATAAAAAACAGTGCAATATTTTTATTAATTTAATATAATATATTATTATTATCATTATCATTATTATTATTATCATTATTGAAAAAGAGAAGGTGCTACTTTTTTGTTTTATTTTTAATTTTATAATAAATATAAATTAAAAAATATTAGAATAATTATTTCTAATTGAGCGCAGAGTTAAAAATAATAAATATGATTAGTTAATAAATATTACTTGGATAACAGTCCTTATAATAACTTTGTATTATAAAAGTCTATATATTTTATAACCTGTATTACCTATGGACCAAGTGTTTTGGAAAGTTAACATTAGTATAAAAATTGTAATATATATATTTTTTTGGGTTTAGTTAAATTTTTATTTTTTTTTTAAATATTTTTTTCTTTTTTTCTTTTGCTTTAAGATTTAAAGAATAACAATAAAGATAATTATTAATTATTTACAGTTCTTCTTTTTAAAATTTACTTTTTTCATTTTTGCGAATTCAAATAGGAAAAAATCTGTTTATTCCCTGACCTAATAAAATGACTATTTCTAGTGATTTCAGAATAAGTTATCTGTTCTAGAATAAAGAATTAGGATTACATTTAAATAGTTTATTATTATTATTATTCCTAGTCTTCTATTCTGTAGAAGCGATTTTATTTTATTTTTATTTATTCTCCACCAAATAATCCATGTCTTTTTTTTTTATAATAATTATTATCATTATCATTATTTTACTATGCGTTCTAAAAAAATTAGCAGTTTCTTTCTTTCATGAAATTATTTTTATGCACAAAAAATTTAATTTAATATTTATAAAAAGTTTTCATTTTCTTTCACTAAGATTAAAAAACTACGCTGGCTATGTCTTATATTTATTATATTATTATTTCTTTTTAAATATTTATTTATTTAATAATAGCTTTTCTCATTTAAGATTATAAGATGTAAATTTGTAGGCAATTACTATTTCAACGAATTTTCATTTCTTTACATGGATTATAATTGGTGGGTCTCCTAAATGCATGTTTCTTATTTTTCTTTAGGAGTTTTTCAATTTAAATGACAGTCTAAAAGCCAAAGGGGATTTTTCTTTTAAATAATTTTTCTCTTGTATTCCTTTCTATAGCAGACCATTTATTAATAAAAATTTACTTCAAAAACTCGCTACTACTGATTGTTTATAACTCACGGCTAAATTTGATTTTTTCTTGCTCTGTGTTCATTAGCATTTTATTTTTTCATTTCATTTCATTTATAATCCATAATAATTAATAATAATAATCATAATCATAATATATTGCATTAATTTTTATTATTTGTTTTTCTTGAATACTTTTTTTTTTAGCTACTCTGTAAAGTTTTTAAATTTATTGTTCATTATTATTATTATTATTATTATCATCTAAAAGAACAGCCTGCAGAGGAGTTTAAATTCAGGTGTGGATGTAATTCTTCGGGAAAGCAGATAAAATTTTTTTTTTTAATAATCTAGTAACAACAGTTGTATTTAATTTTTTAAGTTAAGAAAGAAGATTAAAAAATAAGAAATGCGAATGAAATCTTATTATAGGTTTACACTTTGCATTTATAATTATTAAACAATTTTATATTAATTAACATTTAATTCGTCATCTTAGACGGATGGCATTTAAATAAAACAATTTTTCCTTTAAAAAAAATACTGTGGGCGAATGCAAAAGTAGCTAGAATTGATTCAAAATTTGAAAAGTGGTTTTGAAAAACAAGAAAAATGAAGGAGGTGGGATATCATTGAATAATTAAATCCTAAAATAGTTCTTATGATTAAACAAAGCTATTAAAAATATATGTTTTTATTTATAACTTTTTTTTTTTTTTAGTGTTTTGTTTCTTAATAAATTTACAAATGATAAGATTGTTTCTTCAATTTTCTTCACCATTACTCTTAGGTTTACACATCTATTTTGTTGAACTTATGGTAATATAATTAGATTTGATCAAAGTGTGAACCTAAACAAGTTTCCATCAAAGCACACGTGACTTGGAAAGAGTGTTTTTTTTTTTTATAAATATTTTGCCAGGGTTATACCCATCAAAGCAACACTCATTCACCGCACATATGATAACTACCTAATCTCTTTGCTGTTTAGTTTTTTTTATTATATATATTAATATAAAATTCAAAGTCTATTGAAAAAAAGAAAAATTGAAACAAAAAAAAAGAAAAAAAGAAAAAAACGGTCATTCTTTTGGCAAGACCAATTTAATAAAATATTTTATACGATTATTTGAGTAGTCGGGATTATACGTAGTTTTACTTTTTGAATTTTTTTCTTTTTTTTATTAAATTTTTAAATTTTATTATTAATAAAAGTCAGTCGTTTTTTTTTTCAAATTTAATTTTTGTTTTGAGTTGTAATTGTTGTGATGAGAATGGCCGTTGAGAATCGATCACACTCACTAACACATTGAAGTAGTCTGAAAGCACCATTATTTGTAGGTCACAGCATGACAGCAATAGACGAAATACTGCTCTCAGACTGTGATGAAGACCAAAGCGATAGGCCTGCCTCCTGCACTGTAACAATCAAATTTTATATTTTCACATATTATTTATCGAAATCCTCATATTCAATGTACAAATAATAAAATACTACTTAAATAAAAATTACATATTTTTCTAAATTATGCGTGTCAAATTTATTGATTTGAGGACCATTATTCATTCAAAACTTTGAATTAAAGTCATACGGACTAGCCCCCAAATTATGACTGCTTATCTTTTATTTAGCTCTTTTTTTTAATTTTAAAATTTTAATAGGATTATGAGTTTTTTTTTTATTATCTTACATTTGACCGGGCGGTATGAAAAGCAATCCATTGTCAAAAATGAATTTGTTATTGTAGTGGAAGGACGAAAAGAAAAATAATAGTTTTTAAAAATAATTTATCTAATTTTGTTAATATATTAGACTGTGAATTTAACTTCAAAAAGAGTGTATTTTAGAACCAGGTATATTAAATCTGGTCATTGCTAATAGAGAAACAAAGGCAAAATCCCGTTAGGGTAATTCTTTGTACAAGAAAATTCCCCCGCTAGAGAGAGAGCAATTCCAAAGAATAGAGTCTGCCATTAGCTTTCAAAGAGTTCAAAAAAGATAGTCTGCACTTAGCCTTCAAACAACTAAGTCGCAATTCTGCTTCCAAAGCCAGAACACTTCAGGAATCGCTCTTCCTAGTATCAGTGCCAGATATAAGTTAAAACATAAGAGCTTTGCATTAATCTTGATAAATACTTAATTTCTTAAACATAATAGTGTGATATTGTAAAATACTTAAATTTACTAAGAGATAATATAATTATTTATAAAAGACTGGTGCTTTCTTAATTATTCTTAATACTACTATCTTTTCCTCAACCTTTCAGGAAAACGCTCGTTTTCACTACTTACCACAAACACACAAACATCACCAAAACATTACATTATCTATCTAGAAATCTGCTTTATATGTAATATAATTTTAATACCATATTTATGTGGAACACTAAAAACAAATTTTGAGTTTAAATATATAAATTTCTTTTCTTTTTTCTTTCATAAATTATTATTACTATTTCGTGGTATAAAAAGAAAACTACAGGTATTTATATTATTGGATTTTGTTTGATAACCGAATGATGATTTTTTAAAATTATTTATATGACAACAATAATTGTGGTTTTGAATGCACTTGCAGATAGATCTATCTTATTAGTGAAACGTTCTTTTATTGAGAGGGAATACATTTTGAAGCTTTTTCTTTTGTTTTCTCTCAACCAGTAGCCCTGATTAAGAGGAATTTATTCGTATGCCCACATAAAGTATTACATGCTTTATTATAAACATTTAAAGTACATAAGTAATGTTTTGATTAGAAATTCAAATTTCTGTATCTGTGTAACGATACCTTTATAAAATTGTAATACATCAAATTGTTTATAGCAAAGCCAAAGTCAAATTTTGAACAAAACGAATCATTTATAATAAAACCGTTAATAGAACAAAACTAAACAGAAGAGAGATAGCTCTTTAATTTACAAAGTGATATTGCTGAAGAACTGGTAGAGGCCTGCCGATATCAAGTTAGAATGGAAAGGTGGCCAGGGCTTCCCGTGCAATATCACCACTTTCTCAACTCAGTTCGCTGGTGATCCCACAAGGTACAATCGTAAATGACATGATCTGGAGTTAGATTGCTCAAGAGTTGCATGTGCAAGTCGAAGACGATTTAATTTTAAAACGGCATAAGTATTAGTTAAACGGCCCGTTAGATACTGATTTATCGCAAATCCTGGTATGTAATGAGTTGCTTTTTGTCTATCCTGAATAGTGGGGAAATATTGTTTCGTCACCTCCCCATTTACAGTATGTTGCTAAGATGATTCCCACTTTTTCCATACTAGCGGTCATTAGTAGGCGCTTGGATCGCAAGGTGGTTAGGACAGAGTGCCTTGTGCGTCTCTGTCCGCTTCTACCTCCCCAAGTCAACCTCACCTCCACGCAGTGCGATCTGGGCACCACCTTCGGGAGATGGCTGACGAGGATATGGCGTTCAGGGCCAGAATAAACCCCTCTGGCCCTTCCCTTTCCCGTCCTATCCTAGTGACCCTTCCTTATTCCCTTAGGTATCCCCACCCAAGCCGGAAGAGATGCGCGTCGAGGCTATATGCGTACAGGGTGGTAAAACATATGTGCGGTAGCGGTTACCTTGGGGAACCGGGAGAAACCCCATTGCATTGTAGCCTTCTCGTGGTAGGTGCACTGCCACGAGTGACGACTTACTTCCTCCATTTCTCTTGGGAACAAAATGGACCCAAAAAACATTTTAGAAAAAGAAAGAAAGGAAGGGTGGGCGGGAAGAGCAGGATCCGCCCAGACTAATCCCTTCTGCTGGTGGAGATCCCAGGGTTCTGGGTGAGACCAGTAGTGGGGATGGACTCGGGGGGGCGATACTTTGATTCCCCTCGGACTGAAATGGTGAGAGGAGAGGATGGGATAGCTATGACAAGTGCAGGCACTTGTCCTTCAGCGACGTATCCTCTAAAGGAAGTCTCTCAGCAGGTGCTAAGGTGTCGGTGTGGATGGCAGGGACGCTGAGGGAGGTGGCCCCAACCGTAGTGTTGGAAAAGCTGCGTTCTCAGAGCCTAGACAATCCTAGAACATGCATGTACGTTAGGAAAGACATTATCTTTTTACTGCTGACTGACTTCTGTTACAGGGATCAGACAGCGGCTAGGGTGAAACTACGCATGGGAGGAGGATCTAAAGACTTTGCCTTTGTATCAGCCTACCTTCCATTCGACTCAACAGAGCCACCACCACCAGAAGAGTTGCAGAATTTGGTAACTTACTGCAAGGATGGTGGACTGGAATTCATGATCGGATGTGATGCCAACGCCCATAATGTGGTCTGGGGCAGCGCAGACACGAATCAGAGAGGTAAGTCGCTCTTGGTCAAATAATTTGTGCTTGATAAACGAGGTGAAGAACCCACTTTCTTTAATGTTAGACGCAGGGAGGTAATTAATCTTACCATAGCAACTAATTTTATGTCGACTATGGTGAGAAGCTCGCATGTATCCAAGGAACCCTCACTGTCGGATCACATGTACATAAGGTTTGATCTCCTGTCTGACTGTGGACAGTCGTGGAGCTACAGGAATCCTAGACGTACGGACTAAGATTCGTATCGACAGGCCATAGATCACAATATTAAAACAGTTAAACAGACCTATGTAACTGGTAATGACATTGAGGATGCGGCAGATCAACTGCAGGTCATCCTTGATGCGTACCAAGAGAACTGTGCGGAGGTGGTGAGGACATCCTCAAGAAAGGTCAGCTGGTGGAATAATCAGCTGACCAGCCTCCGTGTTAAGACTAGGAAACTGTTTAATGCAGCAAACAGGAGAGGCTTATAGGAGGAGTACCGTAGAACCCTCACCTCTTACCATATGGCTATTCGAAAAGCCAAAAGGGACTCGTGGAGGAACCTGTGTGAGGAGGTCGAAACGGCCTCAGAAGGGCCAAACTCCACAAGATACTATCTGAGGTACCGGTTAATCCAACCAGAACTATCAGGAAACCGGATGGTGACTTTACAGAGTCGGAAAGAGACACTCTGGAACTGTTGATCCGGACACGTCTCTCACGGTTGGCGTTAGTGAGAAGGACGGACGAGAACTTGAGGGACATCGGCCTTCGGCGGGGGTCCAGGGAGGACTGGTCCATAGCCAAAAGCTGCGTCACGAACAGTAAGGTTAAGTGGACTGTTAACCACTTTAAGCCTTATAAGTCACCAGGACCTGATGGGATCGTCCCTTCCCTGCTCTGCAGGAGTGGGGACACTCTTACTCCTTTCTATGCAGACGGATGAGGGCCATGCTTGGCTCTCAGCCATGTTCCTAGAGCATGGAGGTCTGTAAGAGTTATATTTATACCGAAGCCTGGGCAGAGAACGCATTCCCAGGCTAAGGCATATAGACCGATCAGTCTTTCGTCGTTCATGTTGAGAGCTCTGGAAAAACTGGTAGACCTACAGATTAGGGAGGTGGTGCTGAGGCAGCATCCTCTGCACCCGGCGCAGCATGCCTACCACATCCAGGGAAATCCTCGAGTCGGCCTTCCACTCTCTTGTTGGGGGAATTGGAGGTGTCAGTGCATGGCAGGGAACGGCGGCGGCGTGTTCTTGGACATTGAGGGGACGTTCAGCAACACGACTTTCTGCTCAATTACTCAGGCGTTAGAGAGGCGCGGTGTCGGTAGACAGCCAGAAAGTGCCTCAGCGGGGTACATAGGCTGGCGAGCCTATTTAAAAGCGCTCCGTCGTTGGTGCTACTGGGGTTGACTCCGCTTCATCTTTTGGTGCAAGCGGAGGCAAGGGCCAGTCCACACAGATTGCGCAACAATGGGCTCTGGAGAAAGGTGAGAGGCTCCCTAGCCAAACACTTGGACATACTGCTAAGGGCCAATCCGGGCCCGGGTTAATTATGGCCCAGGATAGCATTTGTCCAATATATAACTTCGAGCTTCCATATCATATAATTTTGAGCTGATCAACTGGCCAAGAACGGGGCAAATTCTCTGTTCATTGGGTAACTGGCGTAGCGATTCGTGCAGCGATCAGAGATTGGTTTCGCGGTAAACATAAGAAGCTCTGGAGGGGGAGCCCAGGTGCTATACACAGTAAAAGGATGATGCCAGGACTGTGTAAAAGAAGGACCAATATGACTCTCAGCCTGAGCAGAACCAGATTTCTCTGGTGACGGGGCTATTTACAGGTCATGGTAGGTTCAAGAAGCATCTACACAAGGTAGGGCTCATAAGCGCAGATTATGTCAGGAGGAGGAGGAGACGGCCTCCCACCTGTTATTTGATTGCGTTGCAATAACCAAATTGCGATACCTAACCTTTGGTACGTTGCGACCTGAGGAGATAGTATCGCAGAATGATCTGGTGGTGAAAGCCCTGAAACTCCTTAAGGAGGGAGGGTTCACCTACTAGAAACTATCAGGGATGGCACAGTAAGCCTTTGCTGGCTGCAGTGCCGAGGTATAGCCCACCCGCAATTGGTAATAATAGTAGGTGCTTTAAATATGATGTGGGATACTAATTATAGGTTATAGGTAGGTTATCGTCTGCGGCAGCTTTTTTTGCTTTAAAGTCCGCTTGTTCATTTCCCGCAATACCCACGTAAGCTTTAACTTCACTTAAGCTAATTTCACTATCTGTTTGCATGATGTTGTAAATATTGCTTATGATGGTTTCGATCGAGTTATTGTTACTGGCACGCTGCTGTAATAGCTTAATTGTAACATCACTATCTGTATATAGAATACAAAGTTTTGGCTCGTTACATTGCATGATCCACTCTGTAGTTTCAGAAGAGCAATTTGCTCCGCCTGATTTATGGAGCAGAATTCTTTTAATTTATATTTACCTTCCGCCACAAATTTAATGTCTGAGGATCCCACACAACAGACGCCAAACCAACATTGTCTTGCATTTTACTTCCATCCGTACATACAAACAATGTTTCCATTAATTCTTTACTAAGCAGACAGACCCTGTTCAGCAGTATCACAGTCAAGGCAGGATGTGTCCTATTGACCGTGGCGATTGGAGCATCCCAATCGTCAGAAGGTAACTCACAATACGTCTGATAGCCTTTAGTACCTAGTGTAAAGCATAGCTAGCTCTTCCAATTTATATGTTATTGGTGTGATGTTGGCCAGTACACAGCATGCATCATTCGACCCAGTTCTGTAGGATTTAATTATTCTAAGAGCTGTACAACGCTGTAGTCCTCTTGACTTGGTCATGATTCTTCTTAACATTTAAGGCTTTAATCCATACTAGAGTAGCATAAGTAATGAGAAGCAGAATTGCTCCTTCATAAATGACTTTAAGAGTTTAAGCCCATTTTGATGCTTTGTTAATTTGAATAAAATCATATTTAAAGTGTAGTTATTTTGTACGTACTCCATATTTTGGAAGTTATGCAGTCGTAACTGGTAAATCATACAATCCATGTAACTGCGGTGTTACTTCTCTACCAGCCAAGCTTAGTAGGTAACTACTTATCCCACTATCACCCTTGTATTTATGTTACAACAAATATGTACGAATTTAAGTATAAGAAAATTTGTCATTTATGTACATGTAATTAATTATATTAATAGGAGTTGAGAGAAAGTCGTGTGTGCTGAGAATTATAGCCACTATCGATGCATGGTTATGTATCGATTTGTTTTAATGTTGGTAAAGAATATTCCTTTTTTTTTTTCAGTACACTTTACGCTTGATTTCGTGGCTGGTATTGTTAACCTTCTTACTCTCAACCTTGTTTTTTTTGGATTTTATTAATCTATATGTGCCTAATGTTTTTTGTTTACTTAATGTGCATAGTTTTATTGTTTATTTGAGAATAAATTGTGTGGTTTTTTTTTCTTCGACTGTATATTTATGATTTATGTTTATTTTTTTGAGAACCCCAACAGTGTGAGTGATTCACATTAGTTTTTTTTTTTTAATAAGTATTTTTTCTCCTATTCCTTCGTAACAAAACTGAAATTTTTTACAAAACATTTAGCTGTTGAAGGAGAGTCGCTATAGAATTTGTTTTATTTAGAGTTCGTTAGATCTTGATGAATGCAATTTTGATTCAATATGGATTTGAAGACGAGAATATAATCAAAAATCTGATGTGAAAAACTTAGCCTGTTTTCTCTTAGAATAAGTCATAGAGTTCTTGGACAAATTTTCTTCGATTTGTATGTTTTTTAAATGTTTATAGCTTTAATGTTATCTAGTTGGGGATACCTAAACTATAATGTAGATAGGTGAAATAGGATCATAGATTCGTGTATTTTTTTTTTGTAATAAATAAACAAATGAATGATACTTTTTAGGGAAGAGTGTCTTCCTAGCATCTTTAAAACATTCTTAAAACTATTTAAAAAAAAAATAATAGATCTATATTTAGTTAGCATAGAGAAACGTTGGTATTGGATATTGAAAAAAAAACCTGTCAATGAATTTCTTCAAACTCGTTATTTTAATTATATATTTAATTCCCATTCAATTATATACATATGTGACCTTATATAAACTAAATAGCACTATAAGGGAATCCTTCCCCCCAGAACAACCTTTTGGAAAATGAATTTTCCCAGAAGAAAATGTTACAATTACAAGTGTATTACTTCCTACTTCAGGACCTTTCAAATCATCTTCAGAACACAACCTCTTCACAGATAAAGATAACATAGCTATACTCTTTCCTCATTCTGAACCAATACATTCACAATCAGTAACTTGCATACAACACTTAAATTCTTTGGAATAATGGTTTCATAATGGAAAAACAAAAGCGATAGATCTCGGAATTTATAGTTAATATACCAAAATTTAATGATGAAATCCGTCAGTATTTTTATGGATAAAATCGTAGAAAACTGAAAAAAACTGTTCAGTAAAAACGCACTTTTGCCTCAATCGGTTTTCTTCAAATTCAAAATTTTGGCTCCACTATTTAACTCTAATTAATATTATATAGATGAAGAAATCGTTTAGTTAAAATAGCACTATAGAAGAAAATATAAACCCATCCTTCCACAAAAGACCGCTTTAAATAAATTTTCCCAGAGAAATGTTTCAACCTCAACATTCACCTAGGACTTAATAACATTCAATTACGAAAAATTTCACTCTGTCCTCTGGCCATCCTAAAACCATTAATTTATCATAAGAGTTTGAAGTACCCTTGTGTGACAAGAAACGCTGCCAAGTGCTTGATTAACGACCATTTTTTCCGAGTGTGAACTATCTGAAACTGACTCAGAATTTTTATTTCAGTTTAATTTGGGACATATCAAAATAACGTGTCGTTTGTTACAAATAATACACTATCTTAAATTTACATTTGCTTGGATGATTGGGCTTAATGTAAATAAAACAGCATTTCTTATCTTTAACAATTTTAATTTTATCTGAAAAAGATAAATTACCTGCTTTATAACAATCACCACTCTTGTAGCTATTTGCTTCGCAGAAAATGCAATTAGATAATGACTAAGTTGTTAAAAGATCTGGCGCAGTAGGAACCAATTTTTTAGATAGTTTAGTTTCATGCATGTGCTTGTGCTTATTGGATTTCTCTTTGTCAAATCCTGTAAACAAGCAAAATTCTCTCTACGCTTTGCACTTTAGATTTCATGAAAAACATGAATCTTTTGAGCCTTTCTTCAGTAAACACTTAAAGAAGAAATCCTTTACCACCTTCTCATAAATTCGACATGTACGATTCAAGCAATAGACTCAATACTGCTGCACATTTTCCAATGATAATGCCCAATACTTCTAAGATTGCAAATCGCCTTCTAATTTGTCACAATAATTGCACAAGAGTTAAATTTTCGGATTTAGAATTTTGAATTAATAATGTTAAAACTTCAATTGAAAGGTCCTCCTGTCCAAATCGTTTCTTTAAAACTTTTACAAACTCTTTATAATTATCTCCTGAAACAGGTAAGTTATTAACCACACTCTGAGCCCTACAATTGGCTTGAATAGTTGTACCAAATAACGAAACTTGCAATAAAATCATCCTTATCTACTTCTTCAAATTAACCCTAAAAACATAGCCAATATTCCAGATCTCCACTGAACGTCTGTAAAAATAATGTAGGCGATTTAAATTTTCTTCTACTATCCACTGGTGGTATCTCTATGATCAAATTTCCCTTTAATGAGCAAGTCCTGTAAAACTATTTTAATTAAGTCGAACTTACTGATCTCTAGAGAGTGATGATCTTCTTCCAATTCGGACTCTTGGATGTCCTCATCTTCCAGCAACACTTTCACTTCAAGTTGGACACAGTTATTTTCAAGTACCTTAAACGCTGCACAAGCTTCTTGATACTTTTTCTCCACTATCAGTTTATCAGGAATTGCATAATGTCTTTTGGTTGAGCCTCGAATTACTCCCCTAAATTTCCTTAACCTTTCCATATTTAAGAGAAGTAATGCTTTTTGTAAAGGCAAATATTAAACCGGCCTAACGCTGGGCGCGAAATGTTGTATTATTTCTTACTAACAAATAGATGGCTGGGGAAGAGTGCTGTCCAACATTCCACTTTGAGCTCCTCTTCCAGGTGATTTTCACGTCAAAATCGGAATGGGCTAAAAGTTGGGAAAAACGAGGCCGGACTGGGGGATCCTGGTTTACGGATGGGTCCAGAATGGCCTGCGGTACTGGAGCCGGGATATATGGCGTTAAACCGGAGGTACTCATCGAGAGGCCTCTTGGTAGATACTCCACGGTGTTCCAGGCTGAAGTCTATGCTATCAAGATCTGCGCTGAGGAGAACCTGCGTATGGACTCTAGGAATAGGGAGATATGCATCTTCTCGGACAGCCAGGCTGCACTGAAGGCACTTAGGGCATTCAGAATCACTTCTTCCCTAGTTAGGGAGTGTAGAAACTCTCTGGAAGCGTTGTCCCGGCACAACAGAGTGCGGCTAGTATGGGTGCCGGGACACAAGGGGATTAAAGGCAATGAACTAGCCGACCAACTGGCCAGGAATGGTGCGAGTACTCCTTTCTGTGGGCCAGAACCTGTTCTGGGAATAGCCAAAAGTATGGCGAAGGCTTCTCTGAGAGAATGGACTCGGAGAGAACATAACCGTCACTGGTGGCTAAGTACTGGAGCAATGGTTATGCCAGAGCTGTGTAGAAGAAGAACCAGAGAGACCCTGGGTTTAAGCAGGTATCAGATTTCTCTGATAACGGGCCTGTTTACTGGGCATGGCAGGTTCAAAAAACATCTGCACAAGGTAGGGTTGGTGGATGTAGAGCCCTTGTGCAGATTGTGTCAGGAGGAGGAGGAGACGGCCTCTCACCTGTTGTTTGATTGCGTTGCAATCGGCAGACTGAGGTACGAGATCTTCGGCACGTTGAGACCGGAGGAAATCGTACCCCAGGAAGGACTGGTGGGGAAGGTTCTGGGCCTCATGAAGAGGGGGGCTTCCACTACTAGGTATTGAGGGGTTGGCACAATAAGCCTCAACGGGTAGGCTGCAGTGCCTGGGTCTGAGTCCCTCCCTGCATCAATCTAATCTAATCTAATCTACTAACAAATAGATTTGGATTTTAAATGCTTTGGGAAGTTATAGTGTGTTCATTTATTCCCTGTAATTAAAAGAATATCAAAATCCACTAAAAATATATTTTCAAATTAAGCAAACTACACTTATCTTTTTATAATATATGTATCTCATTATTACTTTCTCTAAACTGCTATTAGAGAAGTATTGTAATCGTGTCAAATTTTTGAAATCGTGTTTTCACCGGATATACACGTTTTGAGGACCCCGAGGGCCAATGAGTCCGCTAAAGTGGTATTTTTTAAGTAATTGGCCCATGTGTGGCCAGCCAACTTAATCCAAAAGTTCAAACTTTATATTTAGTTTGTATTAGCAATGGTCCTAACAATAAGGTTTTGAATAAAATCAGTCAACTATTGTTGTTGATCAGTGTAGGTAACATTATTAACAATATTACCAACAATAATAATATTTGATAATCATTAACAGAAGTTCAGAAGTATTGTTAAAATTTAATCCGAAGTTTTGATTAAATTTTAGTTCATTTAATAACTCTATTAAAAACAAACATAGTGCTTGTTTTAAATAAATTAAAAATAACCTCTGGACTTCAGAGTATAACTGTCCCACTCATACCCCCTTTGGTCTTATAGACACCTCTGTCCCAAAGCAGTGTATTCATTGCGCTTTTCAATTGATGTTCTACAACTCTCTTTCAAGAACTACTGACGATGGGAAGTTTCGGACACAACGCGCATATTTGTATGTTTTGTTTTGTACTAATACCGAGCATTATTTTGATATATAATATAATATATATAATGTACGAGTACACTCGACAAAATATATTCACATCACGACCTAATTCGACTATAGTTTATAGCCAAACCAATATTTTTAAATATTATTATAATTATCATTACTTAAGGTTGTTAAAATGTATTTACAATCTTTATTATAGATTAATTCTAAATTAATTATAACAAAAAATAAGAAAAACATCACAACGACCTGTTTCTACCTTTCAGCCGTAGTACTAGCCAGGAGGTACAGCTCCTAACTTTCGCTTGACCAACGGGGCACATTGAATGGAAAAAGGGACCGCAATACGTCCGGTTGCCCAACATAGCCCAGTCAACATCTGAGGCATACTGGAACCCATTAAGGCTGGGGGCCTGTGGGAAGGTCCAAAAATCCCCAGATAAATCCTCGGCGATGACAAGGATTGCACCAGGGACTTCCGGCATTGTAGACAAGTGCTGTACCACTCAGCTACTCCTTTCCCTGTTAAAGAAAGAAAGAAAACGCCATATATTTATCAGTCAAAAGAATTGGAAATTGATTTCAATTAAAATAATTATTTATTTAATAGAAATTTTAAACAAATTATAAAGTTGTGAGAAACTATTTTGCATTTAATTGGAAATAAAAGTTTACTAAACCCGATTCCGAGATTAATATTTTTTTTTTTTAATATATAATATTTTACTTTAAAAGTGTAATGCCAATGAAGGGTTTAATCTTACAAGTTAGAACCGTTTTTCTTTTTAGCAAGTAAAAATTATCTATTAGCTGAATAGATTCACTCAATTATTTCAAATATACTTCAGATGTTATGGTTGAGTAGAGCTGGAAATCATCAGAGATATTTAATAATCATTTAACTCCTTTCGTGATAGCCTGCTTCTTTTTATGACCATCGACCGGTTTCGGGCGTTCGCACATCATCGGGATGTTTTTTGTCAAACAGTGTGATAACATAGACTTACACAGAGCAACTTTAGTATTTTTGTCCGGTTGTCTAATTATTATTATTAATAGCTGTCTAACTATTATTACTAAATTTGCTCTGTGCAAGTCTATGTTATCACACATTTGACAAAAAACTTCCTGATGATGGGCGAACGTCCGAAACCGGTCGATGACCACAAAAAGAAGCAGGCTATCAGGGAAAATATCTCTATACTTTAGAATGCCATTTCTTTCCAAATTTACTATGCCAACTCTATAATTATAATACTTTTCATTTCAAAGCATTATGAATATAATTATATATTTGCACACAACATCTGAACGAGCTTAGTTCTCTTTAGAAATTAATTCCAAGCAATCCTGTCTTGTGCTTTTCTCCTCTAACACTGGCTTTCACAATCCTTTTCACATCTTACAACCAACATCTCCTAAGTTTTCCAATCTTTCTTCTCTATATGGGTGGATTCTCATTTTTCGATTTGCAGATTTAACTCCTTGATTCCTATCAATTATCTTTAGAATGTATCTTTTTGATTTTTATTTTTCCAGTACCCATTTACCCAGTTAGAGCCAAAAATCTCTCGCAACACCCGCCATTACCATATCCGAAACTGGTT
>JAAEAF010012394.1:0-15752 GCA_011037195.1 Triatoma infestans | reverse complement strand
TGTGACGTTCAATTCAATTGCTATTTCATTTAGTACAATGTTTTGGCAGTGTCGTCTGGATTTCAGTGTAAAAAAAAAAATTCAATTTACACCTGTCATCTGTGTTAAACAATATATATATATATATATATATATCACTTCTACAGGGCAACTGAGTAACAAATTTCCAACGCAATGTTTCTGTTACACTCGACCCTTGTTGGAGTGAACATTGCGTTGAAGTGAACTTAATAAATTTGCTCTGACGATGGATGAAAATTCGAAACCGGTCAGGAATAAAAGGAATATGCATGCTACGACGGATAAAATGCCAGATGTTATCCACATTGCGGACTCAACCACATATTCACCAAGAATTTACTAATTCAATAATTGTTTATTAGAGAAAGCCGTGTGTGTATTTCAATATGTTTCATTTTTTTACTTTTTACTTTCTCTCACTCCTAGTAAGAGGAAGTATTGTAATCGTGTCAAATTTTCGTTATCGAGTTTTCACCGGAAATATCCGTTTTGAGGTTTCCTGAGTCAAAAAAGTGTTTTTTTAGCAAATGGTGTGTGTGTGAAGAGCATAGTGCTCAAAAACGAAAAACCGCAGAAAATTGAAACTTGATATTCCGTTTAGGTATCACCATGGGATCTGACAGTATGTTATCTGTCAAAGTCCTCAATCGGAAGTACCACTTTATTAGTCGTTTTTTTTTTTTTACTTTTTTGCGTTTTTCTCAAAAATGGCTCCAATGATTTTCTTCAAACATCGTATATCAACTACACATACGTCGAATTACAACTTTTATTTGAAATATTTCTCTGGGAAAATTCATTTAGGGGTATTATAGGGGTGGTGTGGGGTTAGGTTTTCATCTAAAGTGCTATTTCAGTTTATTAGACAATTCTGTCATCTAAATGTTGTTAATTAGAATTGGATATGTTGTTGACATTCCGAGTTTGAAAAAATCGGATGACCGGAAGTGCGTTTATTTTACCACTTGACACTTTTTCGCAATTTTCTCAAAAATGGCTCCGACGACTTTCTTGAAACTTCTTATAAAACCAAACAAAGAAATAACTACAACTTTTATATAATACATTTCTCTGGGAAAATTCATTTAAGGGCACTTCTTTAAGGGCGATGAGGGGGTTATGTTTTTCACTGAAGTGCTATCATAGTTGATTATACAATACTATCATCCAAAGAAAATTAATTAGAAATAAATAAATGGCCAAATTTCCGAGTTTGAAGGAAATTAGTAAACCGGAAGTGCGCTTTTACTGAACAGTTTTTTTTCAGTTTTCGTCAAATTTCATTAAATTTGGTACACAAACTATAAAATTTGTCAATTATAATTTCGAGAACTGGAATAAGAGAAAGTTGTGTGAGTGCTTTCTACACCAGATTTTTTTTTTTTTTTTAATATAATGATAGATATTTTATAAAATAATTTGATTGAAAATTAAAAAATTACAATTTAGTTTCGTGGCTAAGTCTTCTTTCGTGGAAAGTCACGCGATGAATACAGTCATTTTATTTTAACCTGAATGCATTTCAATTTTGTGTAATGTTAAAATATGCATGAACATTAACTTATCTGAATTAATGTATATTTTCATATAATATGCAAAACAATGCTAATGGAAATCTTGAGAAAATCAAATTAGCTATGGTATTAACCATAACTTGGTATTAGTTCAACATAATCGTGTTTTCCTTAAACTTCCGTTTTATATAAAAAAGTAATTTTGAGATAATTACCACTTATGTGGTCATTTTTAACTCAAGAACGTAATAAATTTATAACTTGAGTATTATTGAAAATTTTTTTCCCGTTATGTTGTTGTGTTAATAGCAAAGCGTGATTTTTATCTTACAAACATTAACTAACAAAAAAAAAAGTATTCAAAATTCAAAACAAATCTTTTCACTTAATATTATGAAAACACAAAAATATTCACAGATATTGTGTGTAACCAAAATCAGATTACATCTATTGTGTTAAAATAAAGGGTACAATAGCTATATATCTGTGCACGGATTGGTGTAAATATTGGAGCTTGGTTTTGAAATGACCACAACTTTCAACTCTAGGGAATCAAACGCATTTTGAATGCAGTGTTGATTTCATTATTCATTAATTATTCTGTGACTTTCTTCCAATATAACAACGATTTTAGCAAATTGAATTTTTCAATATTTTCACCAATTGAAATGAAATGAATTTGTCCAAACTAAGTAACAATATTTTAATTAAATTTTCTACTATACTTGAATTATGAATGCATTTACTAAATTAATCATATTGAATAATTAATAAATTATTATTGTTGATAGTAATGCATGATTCAGGTATTTAATATTCAATTCTAAAGAAATTAATTATTAGAAGTTGTTACAAATGCTGAGTTTAAAAAAAAAATTGTATGTAACATTCATACGACTTTCTTTTAACCTAATTAATATAATTTAAAATTGAAAGTTTTTTTTTTAAACTTGAAATTATAGAGTTCATTTGCTCTAACATAAATATAGTAGGAGGGGACAAATACCTACCAGGTACTTACCAGGCAATTATTACATTGTATCCCACAAATTTCGCTAAACTGTCTAAAATTAATTTTAAGTTGGAAGAAAATTTGTCACTTATATCTGTGTAAACTGCAATGAAAGTTGCCTGAGTTGTGTGAGTGTTTCATAACAGATTTTTATCGCCATATTATTAGAAACTAACAGGAAAGTACTTTTAATTTTGCTTACATATTACTATAAGCGTCCTCACGCGTTGATCTAGTGGCTAGCGCACTCGCCTTTCGTGCGAGAATTCAGGGTTCGATTCTCGTGAGGGCAAAGTCAGTGTCGACCCAGCATCGTGGTAAAAAGTGGTAAGCTGCAGTTAGTAGCGCCCTAGGTAGCGAAGGCCGGAACTAAACAGCGTGGGAACAGCGGCGTGCTTACCGCACCCATTCAAATCGCCTTCTGGCAAGCCTTGGTCCTTCGTGGGCTGTTGCGCCATACGTTTTAGGGGTAGCGTATTACTATAAGCAGGGCCGGTGAACTGGGTGGGTACGGCGAGTGCGATGCACCCTAGAATAGCAGACACACTTATATACGATAAATGTAAACAATTACAAAATAATATAAAAAATATTTAATCAAACTGGGAAAGAAATTTACATCGCGGAATTCAATAATAACTATTGAGAACTAAGAATAATTGAATAGAGATACATTCAATTTTAAAAATAAGCATAAAACATAATTATATTATAAAATGATAAATAAAAACATCGAAATGAAAGTATTATTAAAATTATAAAGTATAAATAAAGTATCATATTATTATCTTTGTTCAAAAGAATGTTTCAGTGGAAAAAATGTATTAAGACTTCTTTTTTCATCAAAGTAAAGTAATCCGTTTTCATTATGAAGATTTCTCTTACTCTTAGTAAGAGGAAGTATTATTGTAATCGTGAGAAAGTTTCGATATCGAGTATTCACCGGAAATACTCGTTTTGAGGTCCCCTGCGTCCAAAAAAGTGGTTTTTAGAAAATGGTCTGTCTGTGTTATATGTGAACAGCAAAACTCAAAAAACGAAAAACTGCAGGAAGTTCAAAATTGATATTCCGTTAAGGTTATTTGTCAAAATTTCGCAACCGAAAGTATTGACAAAGTATAACAAAATTGAACAGTACATATAACAAGTATTGAAAGTATAACAAATTGAATGTATTTTCAGGTTTTTCGCAATTTTCTCAAAACTGGCTCCAACACGCCAATTTTGTGTAGGTAGCGCAATCCACAAAGTAAGATGGGAATCTGCGCATGAGCTAATACAATCAAAATCTAGTTTGTCGCAACAACATAAGAAAAAGGAATCGAACCAATTATTATTGGAATCAAGCAAATAAATTATAATAAGAAGAAGCGTTATATATTAGAGTTCGATAAACTAGAGGCTTCGCATCAGATTTTTTCTTTGAAGGAGAGCCGAAAATGTTTTTGCACCCGGAGCTATGATGCATATTGACCGGCCCTCTATCTATAATAGATTAAATATTGCGATCATATCTGATTCAAAATTGAGTTACCACTAGAAATAAATGTTTAATTAAATTATACGGTTTAACCAAAGTGTCAAGGATTCTGTTCAAACTACGATATTTTACGTATTCTAAACTAACTATTGAACTAAATGGGCAACTTTAGTTTACCCACTGAGTACTGTACATAGTTTACTGTTTTCCTTTTTGTAATATTAATGCAACTGTTTGGAAATAACTTTTAAACTGAGGAAAATTTGTGCATTAATTTAGAAACATTTCGTAATGTATGCAGTAAGAGCCGGGCCACGTGAATGTTTCAAATGAGAATTTGTGTTTCTTTTTTTACTTTCTCTTACTGCTGTAAGAGAAACTGCCACGTGAAAAAATTTCGAAATTGAGTTTTACTAAAAAAATCATGTTTGGGGCCCACTGAATACGGAAATAAAAAAAAAGCTTTTTGCCGATTAGTTTGTGTATAAGTGTGAACAAAATATTACAAAAACGATAAATCGCAGGAAGCATAACTTGATATTTCGAAGGAAAAGGATTGTGAGATTCAGTCTTTTTTAAAAAATAAGAAAACCTAAATTCTTGCCAACGTTTCACGCGTATTCAAATATATTGTCTTTTCCAAGGTCTACAACATATAAATACAACAGGTTGTTTTTTGAAAGTCAAAACAAAAAACAAAATCAGAAAATAATACAAAATAAAATTATAGATTAATTTATAAATTTTTTGGTTTACTCATACAAAAAAAAAACTATCAAATAATGTTCAAAAACATACAACAAATTAAAAAACTTATGTCTAAATTTGAAAGAAAAAGTGAGAACACCGCAAATCACCAGGAAAGTGGAACAATAAACCATAGTGAACACCGGGCAGTATAGTTTATAACGGAATTATTGGAGAGAGGGGGTCTATTTGAATAAGGTCGGGGTTAAGAAATGGAGTTATGGATATAAATTGAAATAGATTGTTGTGGTGGTGGTGGTTGGTTCCGCAGAGCTGGAAAGCATCAGAGACATTTTCCGTGGTAGCCTGCTTCATTTTGTGGTCATCGACAGGTTTCGGGCGTTCGCCATCTTCAGGATGCGTTTTTCAGACAGTGTGGACAACACAGAATCGATAAGTTACTTATTGAGTCTGTCTGTGTGCACACTGTCTGAAAAACGCATCCTGAAGAGGGCGAAGCCCGGAAACCGGTCGATGACCAAAAAGGAAGCAGGCTTACCACGTGTAAACATGTCTCTGATGACCAAGAGATTTGTTTGGTATCTGTCCTGCAATTAATAGAATTCTGTTTTTTTATATATAGCATTTCTAAAAAGTTAAGTTTTTTCCTATTACGTTCAGTTGCCAACATACTGTTGATAGAAAAATCAAAATCGTGTCTTTTTTCAGTATGGTGTTTAGTGAGTGCTGTTATGTTTTCAGAGTTAGGTTTGTTTTTTCTACAGTCATAATCGTGTTGGTATAACCTGTTCTTTAAATATTGTTTCGTTTGACCAATATAAATGGCTGGACATTGCTGGCAATTTATTTTATAAATAATATTTGATTGTAGTTCTGTCGGCGTAGGGTATTTTAATTTAGTGAAAAGTTGGTGTATTGTATTGGTTGTTTTATGTGCTAGGATAATGTTATATGGTCTGAGGACTTTGGACATTTTTTCTGATAGGTTTCTTATATAAGGAAAGGAGATATATTTCGGAATAGATTTGGAATTGGGAATCAAAGATGAAATTTGGTTATTATCCGAAATAAGGGGCAAAATGCTATCTCGTTTAGCTGGTCACAAATGCATTTGAGGAAGGTTTTAGTCAAAATCCATCAACAGAAATTGCAAGTTTATTGAAAGTGTTCTTTAAATTTCTTACTATAATGGGTTTCAGAAGGAGAGAAAATGGGTTGTATAGATAAATAAACTAAAAGTATGGGTGAACCATGTATAATCGAAAAGTAGCGCAAACTGCCTGGACTTTACACTAAAATATATAAAATGGTAGTGAGAGGTAAAGAGAAAGGTTGATGACGCGTTGTGACTGCTGTATGAACTCTGCTGCAAGAGTGTCGGTAGACTCCCTCCTATGGCTGACACAGCTGTATTTAAACAGTTTCTCCCACTCTGGTCTGGCCTAAACTAGAGAGTGATCCTGTCTCTCCCTTTTTTTGCTTTGGATCCCTCTCTTCAGATCTATTACATCACTCTATCTACACACAGAAATGTCTGCTACTTTTTATCTAATGCAATTTTCCAAAAAAGAAAAAATATTTTTGGTAGATTCTGAGAGTGCTGTAAGTTTTCCAGTGAAATCTCACTTGAGTATAAGATCTCATTTGACCATCTACATAATATTAAGAAGCATCCTTAAATGGATTATCAGATTTTCAAACATGAAGAAAATCGGTTATAACCGGGAATGCAACTGTACTGAAAAGATTTCTGAGTTATCTGGAATTTTCTCATAAACGGCTCTAACGAAATGATCTTTAAACATGGAATACTATCAGCCCTAGATATAAAAACCCCTTTCCCTTTTATTTGAAAGATTTTCTACAGGAAAAATTGATTTTTAAAAAGGTTTTGAGAAAAATCTATGATATTAGATTTGAGTGTTATTCGGGTTTGATGAAAGTGCTGTTTCTGGTATGTAATCATGTTCTAACTGGCCCCTCCATCTTCATTAAATTTTTGTTTATGGCAATTTTGTGTGCCTAATGCAAGTTGATGGAAAATTTGTCAATTCTTAGGCTAGGCGCTGACATGCAACTTTTGGTTGTGCAACAGTTTAGTCGCGAAAATGAGTCCTTTACAAGTTGTATGATAACGCGCGCACATGCAACTGATGTGCAACTAACACGATTTGACGCAAACTAAACGATTGCGCAACTATGTGCAATTGATTTGTATCATACAGGTTTTAATGTGTCTACGCTCACTTGTGATCAACAGTTGCAAGCTTAGTACTTTTAGTGCCCACAGCTAAAATAAAACTGTGGAAAATGCCAGTTTGGTAGTAGAGCACGCTAGAGTCTATGAAACTCGAATTTATATTTTTTCGTATTGCCAGCAAATTGACCGTTTTGGCGATGTGAAATATTTTACAAAGTAATCTCTTGCTGTTGACCCACCATGAGTACCACGAATATTTGTGGCATTCATATTACTGTGGGGACATTCATATAATGTACCGTCGTATTTTAGACCATCTCTTTTCGCACTCAACTTTTCCGGGTAAGAACGTAAGTCTTGATATACTTTATGAAACTGTCCTTTTAACAACCATTGTGACGTGATTGGATGTATCCAGTATTTCTTCTTTCTCCGTTTTAATTCAAGAGCACAAACCGACGCTAGTTCGTACAAGTTCATCTTAAACTGAATCGTTTAATTGCATGTATGCTAACTTGATGGCACATGACGGTTTAGTTGCACATGTCAGGCACTTTGTCATTCGCCGATCAAACTGTTGTGCAACTATAGCAAAACTTAAAAATTGCATGTCAGCGCCTAGCCTTAATAATTATATTAATTGCAGTTAGAAAAAAAAAGACATATGAGTGTTTCACTTCAGTTTTTTTTAAAGGTAATTTCCTGCTTTCTATTGTAGTTAATTAGAAAATTATGTTAGCATAAACAACTTACAGCATATCAAAGCAAAGTATTATTGTACTCGTTACATAATTGTTTAGAATAAGAGTGTTAGTTTGGGGATAACAATGTAAACTAGTAATAAGTGGCATAGTAACTACGATGGTAACCCGGTCAATGGGAAAATTATATTAAATAACCGTCTTTTCGTATGGCTAATGCAACAATACAGCTAGCAGAGGAATTTGGAAGGGGCAACAGTGAATGGGTGAACGTTGGTTCCTATTGTTAATAGGCAGACTTTAGATGGCAATTACTGTGGTGCATAGGGATAGCTTGTCTGTTGAACTTTAGAATGGATGGGGTGGAGAAGTAACAAGCGATGATGAGTACTCTGTAAGGGACAGGACACGCGACCACTACACTGATGTTTCCAACGATGACGTAGAAATGAAGGAGCTGTGTGTGTGTTTGTATGCTCTAGTTATGGGCGCCTTGTATGGGAACGATCAGGACCATCCGTCTCCTGCACTGTTGTACATGTTCTTGATGATGATGATGGTCTAGTTCTAGATCCATTGTAAAACTAATGTCTGCTGCTGTTGTACATTCAGAATGTACGTTATCATCAGCCAAATAGATAGAAGAGCCTGCGGTCACATATTTACCCACTTCAATCCCTTATTTCATTCCCAAAATACCCTTAGTATCTTTACCGTCCTTAATGGATCAACATCAATACATCCATATTCTTATATTTCCCCCACCCACTAATTACTTCTAAACATCCGTATCAGCAGCGCTAGACATAATGTAACTCTGCCCTTAGGCACTCATTTTTTGCCGATTTACCGGCTCTCTGGCGAATACGCGTCGATTAGTAAAAATTGTTTAACCAATAAAATTTGTGAAACACACACACGGACTTTCTCATACTGCATTTTACATAGTTTATAATTGACAAAATTTTTTTTATACTTATCATTTTTACTAAATATTTACTTGTCTTCAATGTACTCGTATCAATGGAAGAATCTAAACTTAATAAAGCGACTTTTTTGAGGGGAGCATGAACTCCCCCAGCTCCCACAGAAACCCCATAAAAATCAAATAAACCGATAGAGCTTTATGGAGAAAATTATAAGATTAAAAAAAAAAAAACTGTTCAGTAAATTAACCGGTTATTTACTTTCTTCTAAACTGCTGTACAGGAAGTATTGGATTCGTGCCAGATTTTTTTCGAAATTAATTTTAACCGGAAATTCCATGTTTCATGAATGGTCCACTGAGTCCAATAAAAAGTTTTTTTTTTTTTTTTATAAAATCGGCGGTATAGTATGTGTGTGTGTGGAGTGTGTGTGTGTGCGTGTGTGTAATGTGTGTGTTTGCAAAAGAATATCTCGAAACGAAAAGTTGCAGGAATCTCAGACTCGGTTTCCGTTTAGGTACCATACGGTTTATGACACGAAGATATTCGGGCAAATTCATCAACCGGAAGTGCAAATTAACTGAAAGAATATATTTTTTTTTTCAGTTTTTTGTTTTTTTAACAAAATGAGAAAATTAAGCCCGCCCACCACATACGGTAAAGATGGTATCAGAAGGGCAATCAATACAAGCAATCAAGATAGCCACACCCACTTTCTCTACCAGGATTCATTGTTCCATTAGCTTTCAAGGTGTAACAACCAGGAAGAGGCTCATTGCAATGTAGGCGAAACGTCGGTTTCTAGAAATCTTGACGCGGTCTCAACCCGGTACTCCAAGTGTTTTTCATGAAAATGCCGCGGAAACTTAAAAGTGCATAGTTTTTTCTTTTGTTTTTCTCTTTAATAAACAATGGTAACGTACACCTACCTTGACTTGCCATAAATACTGTTACAGTCAAAAAAAGGAGATAAACTAACAGTTTGAAATGAAACAAAACTTTTATTTGGGGGCGAACAGTAACATTAATCTTCAAGAACAATACTAAAAAGAAAATAAAAAAAATATTCCAAAATGTTCACTGTCGCCTAAATGTTAATTAGTTGGCCTAAATAGCCAATGAAGTTGATCGAAATACGCACAATTTTCAGGGTGAAAATTATTAGTTGCCCGCCCAAAGATCATTTTTGGCTGTTCACATATCTGTCCTGGACTTGAAATTTGGGCTTTCTGAGAGCCAATTTGCAGCGCAGGTCCAGGAACGTACGTCTTCACAACCCATTCTGTGTTGAAACTCGCTCCAGGATGCTGAACCTTGCTGAACATCCTAGATTATTGAAAAAAAAAAAAGCTTTGATTTAGAGGTTTTACAACGCGTTCTAAAATCCTCCCTCTTGGTAAAAAAAAGTAAATTCCTCATCATAGCGTAAGCCCACTGAAGCCATAAACCCGGAATTGGGATCTGCCCTCTTTTTACCGCTACCAATCATTTCCTATGTTTCATTAGAACTGTACGCATAATCCTATCATTTTGCGGTTAATTTGTTTTCGTTTGTGCTGACAATTTCTTCATCAGGGAACGAAATTTGTCTGTTCATCACTTGTTGTAACGTTACAACAGAACTTTAGATCTGTCCTGTATAATTGTTTTAGAATAAGTGTTGATGTTTGACCTGATTCCCTGATAGGCACCCACCCCAAAGGGCGCTTTTAATCAGTCTCGATAGAGATCTCTCTAGATCACATGTCGCGAGACATGATTTTTTTATTTACTAAAAAGTTCTTCTGCCCAGCTTTAGTCACTTTTTTCTATACAAACTGTATGAGATGCTGACCGGAAAGAGGCGCTGACGAGAAACTCTTTATAATAAACAAACACACCACTAATTACCAGTAGGTGAAGTAGTCATCTGAAAAGTTGTGAAGTGCCTCAAGTAATATTGGTTTTCTTTGTCACTACTATGTTATGAATGATATACAAAATGCATACTGACTAGCATTTAAACATCGTATCAGTATTTCCTAACTAGGACCAGATATTTGCAGATTTTAATAAAAAACTTGTTTAAACCAAAATTTTTTACATATTTTTATGCATCTTAACCGGACAGCCTGGCTGCGCTGAAGCACTTCGGGCATTTCAGAATACTTTCTTTCCTAGTCATGGGAGTGTAGAGACACCTGGAGGCATTTAATCCCGGCAAAACCAGTTCGGCTATTATGGGTGGCGGGGCACAACAGGATTACGGCGCCGTGAGAGAGAATGGACTCGAGAGAGCATAATCGTCACGAGGCTAAGTCTATGGGGCAAAACACGCAAATGGTCATGCCAGAGCTGTGTAGAAGAAGAACTAGAGACACCCTGGGTCTAAGCAGGTACCAGATTTCTTTGATAACGGGCATGTTTACTGGGCATGGTACGTTCAACAAAATCTGCACAAGGTGGGATTGGTGGATTCAAAGCCCTTGTATAGACTGTGTCAGGAGGAGGAGGAGACGGCCTCTCACCTGCTGTTTAATTGCGTTGCAATTGGTAGATTACGGTACGAGATCTTCGGCACTCTGAGACCGAAGGAAATCGTACTTCAAGAAGGACTGGTGGGGAAGGTCCTGGACCTCATGAAGAGGGGGGCTTTCCCTACTAGGTACTGAGGGGTCAGCACAATAAGCCTCAATGGGAGGCTACAGTGCTTGGGTTCAAGTCCCCCCCCCCCTGCATCATTCTAATTCTAATTCTTCTGCCACAGCCTTAGTCACTTTTTCTGTACGAACTGTATGCGTATGCCCGGATTGGAAACAGCCGCTGATGAGAAGCTCTTCACCAGTATATGAAGTATTCCAACTATCTGAAAATTTGTGAAGTGCTAATGAAGTAATGAGGTATTCTTTGTCACTCTATGCTAATGAAATGAATAAAAAATGCATACTGACTAGCATTTAAACTTCTACTAATAAGGTACAAATGGGAACTAACCAGATAACAATATACACAATATAACCTTTGTAATCCTTATGAACAATTTTGTATCAGTATTTATAACTAGGACCAGATATTTGCAGATTTTAATAAAAACTTGTTCTACCAAAATTTTTTACATATTAAACCTTTTGCAAAATGGCATGTTTTACGTTTTGTTTATTTTTAATTTTATTAATTAAATTTGTTGATGGCAATTATTAGTGCATCAGAATGCTACTACATCACCAGTCAAACGTTATTGAATGCTGTTCTTTGATCATCACACAAATACTCACTCTATGCGTATACTGATGAGTATTTCCAATCAACTGAACCAATATGAATTGAAAAAAAAAACACAAAAAGGTATAAAAATGAATTGCTTGAAAAAAAAGTTAAAGATACATTCTTTATGTAATATACATTTTTTTTCCTCTTTCCAAAATGCATTATTTTAGGAGGATCAGGGGAATTATCTAGAAGGGTATAATCTAGAGAGATAAGAACTATTGGAATATATGTATGCCATCTTGGATCTATGTATGTGTGGAAGAAGGAACGAGTGTGTCCCTTACTAGCGAACTTACTTGAGAAGTCGGCCAGTGTGTGAGTGTGAGTGTGTTTTGCTATCTTCTGTTGTTAGTATACCGTTGCAAATATACTCACTGCCGTTTTTATCCCAGGTCACTTGGTGAAATATTAACAAGATGGTCGTAGGGTCACGTGATCACATCTCTGAGACGTTGGTCCTTTACCCTTTTTTCCCCCCTTTATCACCCCTAAGGCGTCTCCCTTAGGCAAGTTGTTATTGCATTATTCTTACTTTTTTTTCACCTTTGCTTCATAGATCATTTAACGGATATAAGTCCAGTTTCCAATTTAGACAATATAATTAATAATTTATTTGTCTAATTTCCATTAATGATATATTGACTCAGTTTCTTGGAGATTATAATTTGCAATGAAGCAAGTCGTTGATACTAGAAAACAGCGCGATGAAATCACTGTCCTTTTTAGGTAGTTACATGATTCCTTCAACATTAATTTCATTAGAAGGGAGAAAAGCTCTGATGATTATCTCTTTCACTGAACTTCACAATTCTAGTTCAGAAAGTTCGGTTTTACTGTTTATTTTTTCTCTGAGCTGGATTATGCAGTGGAACTACATTACATATTTCAGCGAAATGGTATTTTACTTTGTATGCCTCTCCTTTGGTACCAAGAATGCATTTTTCCTGAAAAATATTGAAAATAAAAGTTGAATGACTTCATAAGTGCAGTTTATTAAGTTTAAAGGAAATCCTATAAATCATTTTCAAAAAAATTAGTGAAAAAACTGAAAAATTCATTCTGTAAAAAGGAACTTCTTTATAATCGACATTTCTTCGCAAAACATTTAATCAGCTGTAATAATTAGTAGGAGGCTTAACAATATAACACAAAAAGAAATGGCAGTTTATTGACCACAGCGCTACCAGAACATCCACAAAGATCACTTTTCCCGGAAATATATTGCAAATAGTAATGGTAGATTTTTTTGTAACTGAGGAACTTCACTGCAAGTCATTTCCAAATGAAAAGTCATTTCAGAAAGTGAAAAGTTCATTCAGTAAAATGGTTAATTTCCGATTAATCGATTTTAACCAAACTTTTGCCCCATTGTCTTGTAGAACCCAAACGTTCTACATTTCAAACGAAATGTTTGAACTTTCTGTAATTTTATGTATGAGACAAACAGATGTCATTCGACAGAGAGCATAACAATCCGTAATCAGTGGTGGACTAGGCAAAATTAACATTTACAGTTAGTGATTCATCAAATAGTCTATAGCTCGGCAACTTAATTTTGGACGCCAAAGTGGGTGTTAAGCTCCGCTCATTGCCAAAGCTTTCTCGTAGCATTGACCTTGTAACAGCAAGAGAAGCTCAGCAACCACAGAGAGCAAGAGAAGCTCAACCACTCTCACGGACTGGGAGAAGATGTATAAATATAGCGACGGACAGTCCATGAAATACAGTTAAACACGGTTGAATACAGTTGAAATCAGTTCAGTACACCAAACGCGGTCATTCTCATACCACTCCACCTTAAACATTCATCCATTGTAAAGTCCAGGCAGTCTGTGTTTATTTATTAATATATCAGTTAACCAGTGTTAACCAAATCTTCTTCTTAACTGATCAAACAAAACCAATTCTCTCCATCCAACACATCCATTATATTGGTTGCTGAGCTTCTCTTGCTGTTATAACGTCATTTAACTCCTCTCACAGGTTTTACAACTAAATTGCCAACGTAAAGTAACTAGCAAAAAGGATGCTGGTTGGGGGGGAAGTGGACTAGCCACTTCTTCAGAGATCTTGGTGCTCCTGCGCATATTCCAGTCTAACAAAATTAAGATACCTCTAAAATTCACACAATACACATAGGATGTGCAGAGATAGCTGGGTTAGCAATTATTTGAGTTTACCAAACCTACTGACAAACAGAAATTTCAGGTCACGGTGGATTAGGCTTAATAGCCAATCCCCACTACAAACAACCAACTGACATGCAAACGTAATTCACACATAATTCTTCCTTGCAAAAAGCGTAATGCACATTCCGTTTCATTCTGCAAGCGATGAGCGACAAAAAGCATTAAAGACTTTCTGAAATCTGGCTAAAGAAGATACTCTTCCCCTCAAAAAAAAATAAATGCACAATGTATTAGGGCCTCTTTGCTCATATTTCTTTCTTTCTCTTACTCTAATAAGTGGAAGTATTGCGATTGTACAATTTTAAAAATTCAGTTTTCACCGGAAGTACATGTTAAGAGACATCTGAATACGAACAAAATATTTTTAGTATGATCTCCGCTTCCTCAGTCTGTCTCTATCATTCTCTCTCTAATAATCGCGTGAGCTGTGGTTTGTGTGCGCTAGACTAAAATTCCAGAAACTGATAGTATTACGTTCCCTTGGTACAAGTGGGGAACCAAAAAAAAAAAAAGATTTCAGGTGAAATCCATTAACGGGAAGTATGACTTTATGCATTTGGTTAATATTTAGCAATTTTCTTGAAAACTTATCCAATGATTTTATATAAACTTTACTAATCTATTATTTATTTTTTTGAATAATTTTCCTAGAAAAAAAATCATTTTAATAGAACCTCTGCATTAAACATCATAATAATTCATTAATTAATGAAAATTATATGTGCGGCCATAATTCCAAGTGAAATTAGTTAACTGGAAATGCGATTTAAATTTTCTACTTCCTCTTATTTCTCCAAAAAAAAAAAAATCCCGCTGAGTGCGAAAAACATGTTTTCAGCGAATGGTTAGAGTGGTGTATATGTGCAAAATCCATCAACCGGAAGTGCACGACATAACTGAATGATTTATTGCGATTTTCTCCAAAACAGCTCCAACGATTTTCTTTAAACTTGGGGTGCTATCTACGTATATATAAATACCTATCACTTTTATTTGAAAACAATTCCCGGGAAAATGGTTTTTCTTCCAGTGTTAAGCTTTCGAGTAAAGTGTAATGTACGGTTCTACGAGCTCCAATCATTAATATACATTAGTATCATTGGTAGAATCCCAAAATTGAAGCAAATCGTATAATCTATATATATAAAAATTCAGCATCCGTATGTTTGTGGCCGCAAAACACTCGAAAATTAGTCCGAGTTTTAGTTGGACTTGAAATGTTTACACAACGTTTTACATTTCTATATAAAATTTTTATATATAACCCTTTTTTATTCCGAAGTTCCCACGGAAACGGGAAATTCCGAGCGTTTCGTGAGTTTGGCACAAATAGACAGACGCAGACGCGTTGCGTCTTCGCTCTCTGCCGAAGATATTGCACAGAATACGTCAAGAAACGCAATTATGGCTTTGGATTTCGCAGAAGAAATGTACTATGAAGCGCTAATCTTCATTAAGGATCTTTGTCTTGCAATGTGTGGCAAGTTGTTGGCACTATTGAGAGTAACAGTACCGAATAGGTCGATCAATGCAACATTCGAAAGAGAACTGCTCAGAGAGCAAACATACACCAGAAATGACTTACAGCTATTCTATAGCATTTGATACCATCATACAAGCTGTGACCAACCAATCCGTTGGATTTACTTTTTGGACGCTCCAGGTGGAACTGGAAAAACATTCTTAATTCCCTTAATCCTGGCTAAAATCCGCTCAAATGGCCATATTGCGTTAGCACTTGCTTCTTCAGGT
>JAAEAF010012393.1:0-19768 GCA_011037195.1 Triatoma infestans | reverse complement strand
GATGGTTTCTACCATGCCGTAGAATGTAGAGAATTAATAGATTTTGTGATTTTTTTTTATTTTTTTTATTATTAAAGCAATTTATTATTATTAATACAAAAACGAAATATTTTTTATAACATCTGCTAAAATCATCTTTATTCCCTCAATGGAAAATCCAAAGATTATAAAAACCCTTGTTTGTTAAAAGAGGCAGCAGAAGTGCCCGAGAAAACAGGATGATGAAGAAAGTGGTAAATATACAACAAGGGCTTCTTAGCGAGATCTCTTTCTTAAAATACTTAATTTCCGGTTGGGTTTCCGGCGACATGGTAAAGTCCTTTATCTTTATAATGAGTTTTTTGGTTACGAAAGTTTGCTAAATTTATATGTTCTAGCTAATGTATATATGTGTATTGTGTCATTATATACGTAAGAGTGTATGTGTTAACTACACAAAAATCTATAAGAAATAATGCTCAGAAGAATTCTGGTTTGTGTTTTTAATTCTGTTTGCAGTTTATTACAATTGCCCTTATTAAAAATAAAATAAAAAAACCAGCAAGATTATAAAGATTGGGTAAGGAAGGATAATTTCCTTTTTATTAACACTTGAAATATAATGCTATAGACAAGGAAAGTGCCGATATTGACATTGCCAATCTCATGCCAGAGAAATTAATGGATTCTTCTTCACCACAAGAAATTCTAGATACACAATCTCTCTCTAGTCAATCAGCTATCTTGTCATGCCTTCAAAAATAGTCTCCACATCATAAGTCAAGCAATTTCACATTATGAACACGGATTAGATCTGCCAGTTTGAACCAATTTATCTTGCCTTGCTATGTTTTGATATAACATTAATTTATTGATATTTTGAAGCATTATTTCAGAATAACCATTAATCTTATGTAATATAATTTCACTATTTTCCAGCTCATCATCATTACCGCCAAGAATTAGCCATGTATTTAGTTAGGCAAATTTAGCGTAAATTGAGACTGCCCGAAATATATTCTACATTTAATACTGTATGAAAAAAAAAAATATGGTGTGAAACACTCGCATGATAATCTCTTACTTCGGTAATGACCCCTGACATGGTGTACACTTTCTACAGACACCTCCCAACTACATCTTTCCTATAGCCACAAATGCTACGTTTACTCTTCCGATTAATTGCATATCGATATATTATTAATTATTCTATTCTGTATGTTATTTTATTTCACATATTTCTCTTTTTTTTTATAATGTTTTCTCTTTTTCAAGCTTTGTTTACAATTCAACACAATATTTACATGTTTCTCATTTAACTTCTGTTACTTATTTTTTTATTGTTTTTTACTTTCTCTTACTCCCAGTAAGAGGAAGTATTGTAATCGTGTCAAATTTTCGAAATCAAGTTTTTTGAGGTCCAAAAAAGTGGTTTTTAGCAAATGGTCTGTGTGTGTATATGTGAACAGCATGTCTCAAAAACGAAAAACCATAGAAAGTTGAAACTTGATATTCCGTTTAGGTATCACCAATGGCACCTGACAGTGGGTCATCTGTCAAAATTCCTCAACCGGAAGTACCACTTTCTTGTTGTTTTTTTACTTTTACTTTTTTGCGTTTTTCTCAAAAATCGCTCCAAAGATTTTCTTCAAACTTGTTACATCAACTACACATACAAACAGCTATAACTTTTATTTGAAATGTTTCTCTGGGGAAATTCATTTATGGGCAGTCATGGGGAGGGGTGGGTTAGGTTTTTATCTAAAGTGCTATTTCAGTTTATTGGAAAATTCGCTCATCTGAATAATGTTAATTAGAATTAAATATATTGTTGAAATTCCAAGTTTGAAATAAATCGCATAACCGGAAGTGCGTTTACTTTGCCACTTTACTAAATGGTTTTTTTCACTTTTTCGCGATTTTCTCAAAAATAGCTACGATGATTTTCTTGAAACTTCTTATATAAACTACGCATTTAAAGATCTACAACTTTTACTTAAAACATTTCTCTAGGAACATTCATTTAAGGTCACTTTTAGGGGAGGGATAGGGTTATGTTTTTCTCTAAAGTGCTATCATAATAGTTGATTATACAATTCTATCATCCAAACAAAATTAATTAGAAATAAATGGATGGCCAAAATTCAGAGTTTCAAGGAAATTAATTAACCGGAAGTGCGCTTTTACTGAACGGTTTATTCAGTTTTCGTCGTATTTGAATTAATTTGGTACACAACTATAAAATTTGTCAATTATAATTTTGATAACTGGAGTAAGAGAAAGTTGTGTGAGGTGTTTCACACCAGATTTTTTTTCCTTCTAACAACATAACGAAAAATAACGATTATCGGTCATTTTCCTATCAGTGCCATTTTTATGAAGGTCAACTTATCGGATTAGGTAAGGTATTAGGATAATACACCTTTATTACCATTAATTTAGACCGTATGATGCTTTATAAACACATTTTATACAAATCACAAACATTTTCCTGTATAAATCGTTCATTTTTTTTGCCTTGCGAGATATGTCTTGAAGCGCAAAGAAAACATGAATGTATTATCATTTAAAACATCATAGATATTTTCTGTGATAGCGTGCTTCTTTTTGTGGTCATCGACAGGGGGTTTTTTGGGCGTTCGTCCATCATCAGGATGCTTTTTGTCAAACAGTTTGATAACATAGATTTACACAAGAGCAAATTTAGTTGATTCACTCTCTGTTCTGTGCAAATCTAAATGCATCTCTGCTCTGTCTTTACAGAATGCATCCTGATGATGGCCGAACGCTCGAAACCCTGTGGTTGACCACAAAAAGAAGCAGGCTATCACAGAAAATATCTCTGATGCTTTCCAGTCCTGCGGAAACTAACCACAACAACTATTATTTAAATACTTTCATAGGATGTCATGAGAAGATCAAAATGTAATTCGATACTATCTCGTAATTACAGTTCTTACAAACCAGAGGGACTTTGGAGGCGGCCCCTGATTCAACTTAAAAAAACTTTTAGCGGCAGTTTATATTTAAAACTAACTGCATGGTCCTCAAAACCTTTCTAAAATCAAGTTTTTCGGGACAATGTTTCAAATAAAATTATTATGTTTTAATCTGTGCAGTTAACATTTCATGTTTTTAAAAGACGTTTTCCAACAATTTCCAAAAAGCTTAAAAAACTATTCCATATTAAGGTGTACTTTCGGTTAACCGATTTTTATTCAAATTTGAAAGTCTAGGAATGATTTTAATGTATCTTAATATTATAATAGCCGAGTAGAAAACATATTTCAACTTATTTTGTTTTTGAGATTTTTTGTTAAATCACTGCTTGTTTGCTAAAAACAATTTGCTTTAATGCTTTCGTTTAATGTTTCGCTAAAATACATTGTTTTTCATATTCAAGAGTCCCCCAAAATATGCATTTCTGGTGAAACTCCCTTTTCGACAATCTAGCACGTTCGCAATACTACTAAAATTATGTCAAATGGTCTGTTTTTCTGTTCAAATCTTAAAAAAAAGAAAAATAACAGGAAGATCAAACTTGTTATTCCGTTTAGGTATTACCATCTCATCTAACAAGAAAATTTCGATTCAAATCTATCACCCAGATGTACTATATAAGGGGATTTTCAGCATCCAGGAATTTAGACGTTCTATCCAACTTCCTCACATTGACTTTTAGAGACGTGAACAAACTGTTGCAATTTTCCTTTTCAAACTCCTTCATAATATAGTTGACTGTCCCGACTTTTTTATCTTCCAAACTTCCATGTTCCTTCTCATTTCACTCGCAATTCCCTAACTTTCAGTATTCAATAACATAGATACAACTATCTTAAATCTTCAGGTCTATCTAGAGATTGATGCGTGTAGCAAACTCTCTCACTGAAGATCATTCCTATTTAGGCATTATATGCAGACATTTCTCAGCTTGTTAATACCGACACAACAACCTATATTTAAATATTTTGTTTTGTTCTGTCAATAAGTATTTTAATGTAAGTTTTTTTGTATATAGCACATAAAAGTTTTCTATTTCTATTTACAAGCATATTTTTCCTTATCTAAAATCTATTTTTTATATTCACACCTTATTTGCTTCTTTTTGGTGTTTTATTTTAAATTATTGTGCAATAATTAGTATAATTTTGTCTTCACATAATTGCTAATAAATGAATTATTTCAAGAAGTAAACTTTCAACCAACAGTCTCTCATGTTGCTTCCTTAATCTTTACAATTCTTCAAAACTCTACTCTATAATTCACCTCACTGAAATAGCGTAAGTTGATTTTAAGCCATAGATTGTGAATGTAGCTTGTAACAGTTGGTTCGTGGTGTCTCCATTTACTCGAAAAACGTTAACAGTGCCTACCTTTTATACGTCTGCTAAATGTTGCATGGAAGATGCTGATATTAAGGCATTAAAAGATAAAAGGATAAAGTACACTTATCTACATTAGTACAAGAACAAGCGGCTATTACATAAAAATATAATTTCGTGATTTGTCAATAGTAATTAAAAAATAAAAGATTTCTGACAAATTGAATAGAATCCAATACATTCTAATAATACCTGGATTGAATTAAAATGAAACATGGTAAAATGGAGAAATGAAAAACCTCTTAGTTCCTTACAATTGTAGATGGTGGGCCAAGGCCAGTGAACCGTAGGTTTTCTGTTCTTCACAAATGAGAGAAATAATACCAACAGGAATAATGAATGAAAAAAGGGATATAAAGTGACAGAGCCATTCAGAGGTAACTGCAAAAGTGGGAAAATAAGGATAGCAATTGTACAATGGTATCCAAAATCCTGATTATTAAAAAATGACAAAGCGCTACTAGATAATTTTCGCGAACTCTTTAATGTTTAGGAAGGCTTATAAGAGCTCAGCAAGTAAAATATATTATTAAATAATGAAAAGGACAATAATTTCATTTAATACGTTATATTGCAATTTAATACATAGAATATAATTAGCATTCCGTTACTGAGTGTCTGTCCGTCATAGCATGTCATTCATTTTGATAGTTCTCACCGGTTTTTGAATCTTTATCCATGATGGTATTAACGTTGAATGCACTTTTCATTTCCTAAGCGGAGAGCTTTTATCATATACACCAGGGATCCGCAATCTTTTCTTACCCACGGCACAACAAAGTTCTTCCCTAAATTTCGCGGGACACCAAAAGTAAATGTATTATATTTACAAAATAGAATGCATAAATATAGTTAATTTTTATATTTTTTAAATATACATAAGTAAGAACTATACTTATGTAACCTAATGTAAATGAATTTGAATTTGAATCCCGAAATTCTTGATCAAGACCGCTTATAAGCAAGTCCGCTTATCAATTTTAATGAACACTAGAGTTGAAAAACTTTGTTCACATAAATATATCATTGAAAATGGGGGAGGGGAGAATTGAAATCGCATGTTCTGAAATCCAAGGATATTCTTTCCTAACTGAAATCCAGAAAGCATCCAATGGAACTTTGGCAAAGTGAAGTTTCAGCGTCCTATCGTTATTCAATTCATTAAATTCCTCTCAAATTTGCAGAGAAAGTGCATCTGCAGTATTTATAGCATTGGCTGCAAAAGGATTTTGAATCCAATCGTTTTGTTCTGTGTAATGAGATCCGAAGAGAGGGATCCATAGCATTGAGAGAGAGAGAGACATAAAATTAGATAGGATCACTCTCTAGCTTAGGTAGACTAGGGTGGGAAAAACTGTTTAAATACAGCCACGGAGGAGTCTACCGAGAGTCTTGCAGCAGAGTTCATATAACCGTCACAACGTGTCATCAACCTTTCTCTTTACCTCTCACTACCATTTTATATATTTTAGTGTAAAGTAAAGGGAGTTTGTGCTACTTTTCTATTATACAGTGTTTAGCTTTACTTCTAGTTCATTTTTCTATATAACCCAATTTCTATCCTTCTCAAACCTATTATATTGGTGGCAGCAGTGGGATTGTGTTACAATTGGTAATCTGTTGCAGAAGAATTATGAGTGTATTCTCCTTTTTAAATCCATTTATCAGATTCTCGATTGCAGTCTGATATGTTAATATTACGTTGTTATTTGCGCATTGGTTTCCAAAGGTATTGAAATACATTTTCGCGGGTCTAGTTAATTTTAATATTAAAATTTCCAACTTCCTGCCTCAGACCATCCAGAGAGGACACTGTAATTATTAAGTTGGTCAACCAAGTCTGCGACATCACTATTATGTGATCCATCGAAGACCGGTAGGTTGTTGACGCGATGACTCTGTTGTAAGTCTCTGAGTAGACTGCCCTGTAGCTGTATTTAAACAGTTTCTCCCACTCTAGTCTGGCCTAAGCTAGAGAGTGATTCTGTCTAATTTTATGTCTCCCTCACTGTTAAGGAACCCTCTCTTCGGATCCCATCACATTCCGTATTAATTGAATAAAAATAGAGGTCAAATTTATTCACCCCTTTTGGTATTGTTTTAATTGGTATTATTTATTTATTACAAACGACGGGCCATGCGGCACATGTCTGGCCACACCTGCGTTCTACATATTATTATCTTATGATCGGGACGTACATATAGCATTGGCACACGGTACATCGGTTGCGGAGTACTATATATATTACAAACAGTCAGAATTGTGAGTAATGGAAAAGTAAATACATGAAGAATTCAACATTTATAAAAATCTTAAAAATCTAGATCTGATGCTGATAAAGGTTTGAAACCCGTCAGAACCAGTTAATAATGGTCATGCTATTGGGAACACAATCACAGTTGTTTCCCAGCTTTGTGGAACCAGCCAACTATTTAACTCTAGTTCAATTATACTCACTGACAATACTGAAACAATTAATGAAAACTACCGTAAACACAATAGTTTATACCTGCAATTGTAGAGCATCCGATTGAATATAATTTACAATAGTCACTCGGCAGTATTAATGATGAATTTTCGTAAAGTTTGGCCAACCAGTTAAGCATGCTAATTCAATTTCACCCTCTTTCATTTTCTCTTGATTAAGCCTTCCAAATTTTTCACTTTTAGATGAAGAGGAATAGTTGATACGCTCGGGATTTCCCACTGTTTATAAGAGAAGTAGGAGTTGTATCTAGTGCAATAGCTACTTTAAGTGTCACTTATGTAGAAACAATGCTGAGCTCAAAGTGACTGTAACAAAAACGGGATGGAACTTCAAAGTAGTCATTGAGACTGCAAAATGAAGGTACTTTCAACAGTATATAATAAAACCGAATTTGACAGAATCTACAAAGGTCACATAGATTAATTTTTGCAACTTACCATGTAAGACAATTTACATTAGTAAAATAGGACGTAGAAGTCAATTATATGGGAACTTGTTTAGAATCTTAACATAAAAAAAAAGCAACTATAAAGTATATTAAACAATAGAGGAGAAACAAAAGGTGTTTTGGTCGAACAACAATCTTGACAAAATCAAAACTAATATTAAACTTATCTTTAATATTGACTTTAAAGTCAAGTTGTTATTAACTTTGTTTGAAATTAAACTTTATAATTCTAAAGCTTTTTAACACGTTAACAAAACTTTTGAAACATTAAAGAGGTTAACAAAAGTTTGAGTCATATTGAAGAGCTGAAGGAAAATGGTCCGGTTGTCACGTAACATATTCATTCATCTGCTGTTAATAAAATTAAAAACTTGACGATTATTAATACAAACGTAAATTTTTACAGTTCAGTTTTCCTAGCATAAGATATAGATATTTGGGAAGGTAGTATCTGAATGGGATATTTGCACTCCAAAGGAAGACAACTAGGCAAAACACTAATAAAATATAAACACTAATATCACGGATTTCCTAGAAACATTAACTAACATATATACATTTTTTTTATAGGTGGGTGGGGAAAGTTTCAAATAAGAGAAAAATAGGTGTTTAGTAAATGCAAGAAAAATGATAAAAATACAAATACAAATATATATTCAGATCACATACCTCGGTTGAGCTCTGTTTAATAAAAATACAGCAAAAATGAAAATATATAAATTGAGCGAAAAGTATTGAGTGGATTATAAGATAAATATAATAGTTGAACAAATAGGAAATTAAAATAATACAAATTTTATGTAAAAAAATGAATATATAAATTAAATTTAAAAATGGGAAGCAAATTTATTTATTATCACTTTCAGTAAGCCAAAGGAATGGTGCTTACCTTGAAACGTAGAATCCTGGTTGCCTAGCTGGAAGACCCATGTCTGCCCATATTCGGGGAAAAGGGGACAGGCAAAAAAAAAAGGAATAAGGAAATAATTCCCATAAGGCTCTAACTCTTGAGTTTTCACCATACACTGCTACTTGGCTGATGATCATAGGTAATAATCAGACGGGGCTTCCAGAAACTGCACGGCAGGAAATTCTACCGGAAGCAACAACTATATGATTTCACAATAAGTTCAAGCAGGCCGAGAAAACTGGGGCCACCGCTTAATCAACAAGACAACCAGCGTATGATCAGTACCCAGGAAAACCAGAAGTAATATATTTGGGTTTTCACAATTAAAGGCAACCAAAGTGGCTTGAATTGTATAGACAGAACTACTTCTGCACTACAACTTATTCCAACGAGTGTTAGATAGCGACTGATTGAGAGTGAGAAAAAGCATAGATCTCTACACTTAGGAACAGCCTAAGAGATTAGTAAATTATTACCCTCCGGCAATACAATACCCTCACCTGTGATTGTACGTTGTTGGCGGCAAATTTAAATTTATAATAAATACCAAACAATAGGTCTAAATTTGTGCAGTTAGCGTTTCAAGTTTAAAGATAATTGATAATAAAGTCTAAAAAAATTGAAATAAATAAATAAATACAGAAAATTATTATCCATCAGAGTTGCTATGCGATTAATCGAATTTTTCGTAAGCTGCAATGCCAAAAACAATGATTCAACTAAGGAGTTTATCTAATTCTCTGATAACTATTTTTTTTATGCTATTTTTGAAAATAATTTCAGTTTTTCCATCGTCAGTAATTTGTGAAATTTTTGTTAATAATTTTCTCTTACAATACATATTGTTTTTCAACTGTAGTTTCTAGTTGGCTATTTTACCCTCTTTCGGCAGTCTTTTTTTTTTTTTTGCCATGTCCCTTTTTGTTTCAAACGAAATATTTAAGAAATTCATACACTTGTGATGAAACGTTTGTGATCATAACGAAAAAATATGATTATACTTCGTGGTCAGTTTGTGAAATTTAACTTGTTTTACGGCAAGTGTGTTCAAGAATAGTATACCATTTGTTATATATGTATATGAACAATTATCCAGCAGCTTAAGAGCATTAAAATTAAAAATCAAGACACATCTTCAATATCAATGACACTTTCAGTTCAGTTGAGCTTTTATTTATAGCCTGCTTCTTTTCGTGGTCAACGATCGTTTTCGGGCGTTCGCCCAGCATCAGGATGTTTTGTCAGGAGTGTATCAATTAAATCTGTTCTGTGCAATCATCACACTTCTGATAAAACATCCTAATGATGGGCGAACGCCCACCGATGACCAAGAAAAGAAGCACGTTATCACGGAAAATATCTCTGATGCTTTCCAGCTCTGCAGACCTAACCACAACAAATGTTGGACACTTAATATTTACTGTGCACGTTATGCTGTTACTTTGAGAAGCTCATTATATGGTAATAAGCATGGCTGTGCAGTTTGCAGGAAATAACGCATTTTTGCTGCATCAAAATTTTCTGGTTTTCTGGCAAAAAAATTAAAAAAATTGAAGAAAATTACACATCCGAGTTTGTTTTCCGCTATTCACCCAGTATCACATTTGGGCACGTTTGCTCCAAATCCAGCACATATCGATGCTTAAACAAAAGTCAGCTTTCTAAAGAAGAGAAGTAGCAGCTTCAGAACTGTTTCACAATATATTTCACGACATGCACTGGTGCAAAAATTAATGAGAAAACATGTGTAGGCCTCCAGATAAGGATTAATGCAAAATTTGAATCGACTATAAACGACTTAGGAAGTGCTGCTTGGATTTATTTTAAGATAGTGAATCAAAACTTTTTGGAGAATAATAAATCTGAAAACTACTAAGAAATTATCATTGAACCCCATTATGAGTTACAAAGCATTAGGTTTTAAAAATGGGTCTTGAAAAAATTCAAATGCAATCTTACCTTCCATTTTGGTAATACTAAGCATTTCACTATTCCTCCGAACTTTGGTAATGTTAGTGATGAACCCTAGAGCCGTTTCATCAAGATATTGCCATGAAAAATGGAATAATGAAATGCTTACTGTTTACTACTGGCCATTACTATCAGAAAATTCCAAAATTGAATTCACGAAACATGCATAGAAAGATTTCTTATGTAACTATAATATCAATATTTATTATTTAGATGTTCGAAAAACTTTTTTTAAAACCTGACGTGTTAAAGGCAATTTATTTTTATCGTTGTTACTGTTTAAGAAAACGAAAATTAACTGTAAATAGTTCAAGGAAAAAATAAAATAATTAAATTTGTTGGCCAATGTAATCTTTTAATACATCTTAATAACATGTAACTAGTAGAACCGAGCATTGTATTGAAGTAATACGCAAAGAGTGAGAGATAATTACGTATAATGTGAGTATATAGTTCAAGAAATTCAGAGAAAATCGTTTGAACACTTTTTTGAGAATATTTCGAAAAACTGAAAAAAATAGTAAAGAATCAAGTATGAGCTTCCTTCAAGTATGAGTTCAATTTGTTTTATTTGATAGGGATTTAAAAAAAATAAAATAAAATATATCGAATTTATTGATTTCTAGTAATACAAATATAAATAAATAAATAAATAAATAAATTCATTATAAAAATGAAGGTCCTTATAAGTAAAGTGTCTTGATATCTATCTACAACAATTTCTAGCTAAAGCAAAAGAAAATAAAAATATGACAGCCGAGAGAAAATAGGTTGAAAAAGAATAAGGATTCACTTAGTTTTAGAGCAGTCAGACACACCTGCGCGACTGATACACGTTTGAGTTAATAAACTTACTACAGCTGAATTCACTTTATACATTTTTACCTAATAATATTTCTTTTAAAAATCTCCTTATTTTTCTCCGTATTTTCTTTTTTATATTTTTTTTTTATTTGTTTATTCGCATATTATAAAGAAATCAAACTAATAATAAATATTGTTAATAAAATACTAATTAATGTATTACATTACCACTTTTAGCTAAATAAGAAAATAAAATAAATTATAAACATTGTAAAAAAAAATATTTCGGAGACTTGGGCAGAAAAAAAAAAAAAGGATTTTCAAATTTTCATCGATGTTTCGGCAAAATTTATTACTTCATAAGATCTGTACAAAAAAAACCAAAAATCAAGAAGTAGAAAAAAGTGATAAAAACAAAAACAAAAAAAAACATAAAATTAAATAAAATATACAAAATAAGTTATTAAATGGACCTAATAAAAGATAAATTGATAATACATTACAAACAAAACATTTGCTAAACAACAAAACAAACAAAAAAACAAACAAAATTGTTAACAAAATTGCCGAAAGAGGATTTAAGAAAGAGGAATTAAAACAAGAATTAAAATAAATATAAATTACATGGATAAAAACAAAATAAATCAAAATAAATTAAAAAGATATTTAACACTTACACCATCTTTCATACTACAATTAATACAATTTAATTAAAAAAAAATTGTTTTTAATTAACACCAAAGAAATATTGTAGGATTATACTTATAACCTTTATCTCATATACAAATATATACAAAGTGCCCCTTTATCTCAGAACACTTTAAATTTAAACGTAAATAAGAGACCCCAAAACCCCTCTGGAGCCAATTTTTTTTTTTTTTTTTAATGTTGAAATTAATAAAAATGATATTTTTAGCAGGCAATAGATGCTATTCGCGATTCACAATATGCTGCTCTTTTAAAGCGTTATCTACCATGCAAAAGCTACTGGTATAAGACGGTGATAAGACCAGTAGTTACTACGCAACTGAGATGTGGGTATTGAGCGAGGGAAGATGAGACGAGTTATGAATGTCTGGGAAGGAAGATACTACTTAGAAAGATTTACGGACCAGTGAAGGAGCAAGATAGGTGGAGGATTAGGTCGAATGTAGAGTTGAAGGATCTATATCAGGAACCGGGCCTCGTAACTTCTTAAGTAAGGACGCCTTAGTGGTTGGGTGATGTGGAGAGGATGGAGCCGAACGCTGCTAGAAGGATGCTTTATGGCATTTTATGGATGCTAGGGGCTCTCGTATGAGGTGGCTCGATGATGTGGAGGCGGATCTGAGGAGCATGGGCGGCCGTAGATGGCGTTTGAGAGCCCTTGATCGAGAGGAATGAGGAAGCTGGTTGAGGAGGTCCAGGTCCTTTTAGGACGGTAGCGCCCCAGAAAGAAGATACATTTTTAACTTGCACGTTAAGCAATTCAAGTTTAAAGAAAATCGTTACAGCCATTTTTCGAGAAAACACTAAAAACCGGAAAACTTAACGAAGAATCTATTCAACTATTCACACTAGTAGTTAAATAAAAATTGAATAAAATTAGTATATTCAAATAAAAACCAGTTTTTTTTTGGAAAGGGTAAATTATATTAAAAAATAAAAATAAAAATTGGAGAGATCAAACCTTGTCCTCTGTTCTTCCGTAGATAAGGCTTGTATTTATGTGGGATTTGAGAGGAGGCTTTCATTTTAAAAAATTACAATTTATTAAAAACTCTACAATGAAAGAATACAAATAAACAAGCCAAAAATACACTATCATACAAGACTCTTCTTTAACAACTCAAAAAATAAAACGTTCACAACTTAAAAGGAAATCAAACAACTTTACACAACTTTCATTACTCTGGTGTAGTCACCCGTATATCTTGAAAACAACTGCTCTCATCAAGCTGATCTCCCCACTCTACTGTCCATCCTTCTTGCCTTCTCTTCCCTCTCTCTCTCTCACTCCCCACATTTATATGAAATTAAGTAAACAGCAATTTATTTATAATGCGAAGTAAAATGACGATTGCTTACGTTACTTCTATAGCCAACTGGGTGGGCAGTCATTATAGCATGAGGTAAAAAAATATTGAATGCAGAATTTTAATTTATATTAAACTGTTCCATAACCAAGGAACAATGCATGTTTAAATTTTTAAAAAGTTTTATTATGCTGTTACGGTGTTTCCTCGTAGCCAAATATTTCCTGGGGCACTGAGTGGAGAAGGGAGGATTCGGGGATACAGGCGTCCCTCTATATTGTATAAGAGAAATAGAGAAACCTATTTTCTGGATTTAAGGACAATTGTGAAAAGAGGAACAAAAGAAAAAGGTTACACTTAACTTAAACCAAAAAAAAAAACAAAAAATAAACAAGTATATGGATATGTGTAAATGTCAATAAGAATTTATAAATATTATTAACAAAAAAATAATAATAAAAAATTCTTGTGTGAAACACTCACACAACTTTCTCTTACTCCAGTTCTCAAAATTATAATTGAAAAAATGTTATAGTTTGTGTACCAAATTTAACGAAATTCGTCGAAAACTGAAAATAACTATTAAAAACGCACTTCCGGTTTACTAATTTTCCTGAAACTCGGAATTTTGCCAATATATTTATTTCTAATTAATTGTATTTGGATGATAGAATTGTATAATCAATTATGATAGGGCTTTAGAGTAAAACATAACTCCACTCCCTCCCTTTAAGTGCCATTAAATGAACTTTTCCAGAGAAATGTTTTAAATAAATGTTGTACATTTTTATAAGTGAAGTTTATGTTAGTTGTTTCAAGAAAATCGTCGGGGCCATTTTTAAGATAATCACAAAAAAATGAAAAAAACAAAAAAAACATTTAGATAATGGGTAAAGTCCGCACTTCAGGTCATCCGATTTTTTTCAAACTCGGAATTTCAATAAAATATTTAATACTTATTAACATTATTTAGATGACAGAATTGTATAATAAACTGAAATAGCCATTTAGAGGAAACTGCAATCTTACCCTTTCCCAAAAAGTACCCTTGAATGAATTTTTCCGGAGAAATGTTTCAAATAAAAGTTGTAGCTCTTTGTATGTGTAGTTGATATACCAAGTTTGAAGAAAATCGACGGAGCTTTTTATTGGAAAAACTAGCAAAGTGGTACTTCCGGTTGAGGAATTTTGACAGATAACCTATTGTCAGATGTCATGTTGATACTGTAACGAAATATCAAGTTTGAACTTTCTACGGCTTTTCGTTTTTGAGTTCTGCTGTTCAAATACATATATATTCAGTGTATAAACTGAATTTGCTCTGTGCAGTCTGTGTTATCGCACTGTCTAATAGACGCATCCTGAAGATGGGCGAACGCCCGTAACCGATCGATGACCACAAAATGAAGCAGGCTTCCACGGAAAATGTCTCTGATGCTTTCCAGCTCTGCGGAACCAACCACCACAACAACTATTTATAGGGAAGTTTACTAATGATTCTACTGTTCCTGACTTTAGTTATTTTATAAATAAAGATAAATATATATGTTTTATTGTATTTCTACCTCATTAATGGGGTCCCAATATTATCACTGGCACAAGCCCACCAGAAAATTTACAAAGATTTTTTCCCAGTTCTGTTGATTCACTCCCGTTTGGCGGTCTCAATTACAGTTTTGTAAGTTAGTTCAGCAACCTTATCCCAGTATTGGTACTGCTTCCTTTTTAATCAAAAATACAGACAACCTTCACATCTTCTTGGGCTTCTCTCATCATCCTCTCTAACCTTTCCTTTTCTCTCTTCTTCGTCATCATAGTCTACCCTATTAACTATTCTTTCCTATTATCCTAAAAACTTAATCCTAATTAAATATCTTGAATCTAAGTTAAAACTAAATTTACCTAGTCCTTATATTAACCTAAAATATTAAATATATCAGAAATATTTTCCATGATAGCCTGCATCTTTTTGTGGTCATCGACCGGTTACGGGCCGTATTGTGATACACTGTGTGTACACAACTCTGCTCTGTGCAAGTCTATGTTATCACGCTGTTTTGACGAAAGACATCTTGATAATGGGCTAACGACCCGAAACCGGTCGATGACCACAAAAAGAAGCAGGCTATTATTGAAAATAATATCTCTCTGATGCTTTCAAGCTCTGAGGAACCAACCACAACAATTACTAAATATATACTAGCACCTAACACCTACAACTAAACCTTAATCTTAATTATCTATGTCTATATCTAATCTAATTAATATCCTTAAGCTTAACCTACTTACCACTAAAGCAATTAAACGTGTTAATTAGCTGTCACCACTTAACCAAGCATCGTAGGCAGCAACCCAGCTGACCGAATTTTCTACAAGGAAGAGGCTCTAAAATCTTTAAGCTTCTAATTTCTTACTATTATTATTTAGTGACGATTGTAGCAATGCAAAAATATAATGCCTTAACGTTTAAAAATATTTATTTAAATAAAAGAAATGTTCATGACTTTAGATATAGTATTCAATGTATAATGTTGAAAAGTTAGAATATTTTAATTGGAAAATATCTAGAAGTACCTAGAAATCATCATGCTTGTTAATTAGAAGCTCATCAGGAGCGGCAATATTATTAGCAAAGATAAACCCAGAGAGTGTTTATTCAGCTGCCAAGTTTCTAATGTCGTTCTCAATATTCTCTAATTTGTATCATTATGTGGTTTCTATCTTAATGTGGAAATTAACAAATTCGATATATTATCAGCGAACGTTTCTATACATTAAGTAAGTATACTTTAAGTTACTGTCAGTACATCTACACAAATGAAAATTAGCACAAACATTTGTTTATGTTTCATCTTAGTGAGGCATATTAGGTATAAAACTCATTATGTATATTAATTTTACATCTACTATTATTGTTGTAATTGAATTCTTAGAATAACCATGTGTTAAAATTGTACTTTGTTGGAGTGCGCCTTAGGTCTGGTTGAGTGAACATCTCTCTCACAATGCTCTATTGTTTTTTTTGTTTTTAAGCCTAGTTTTAACCATTCTGTTTGTTAATTTTTGGTGTAAAGGTGACATACTAGATTTCCTATTCTAAGATAAAGTTTTACGGAACTTTATTGCTCAATTACTGAGAATTTTAATTAATAAAAATTAATAATTTATTACAAATTTAATATAAACTCTCAGTGTATGTGGTTAAGTGGGGATACAGAAATAGATAAGCTTACCCCCCTTGGATTACCGTTTGCTGAGGTAACTTCTGTTTCAAGTAAACTTTGGCATTAAACTTACAGATTTAGGTAAGATAAAATTTTAATATAAACAAAGTTGCTACAAAAGTATTAATTATAACAACAGAATATTAGCTGGCATTATGTGTAATGATAGTGAAGAGAGGGGAGGTGTTCAGGCTAGTGGAGGATCACCAATACGGCGACAGAGTTGTGGGGATCATACTGATACCAACTCTCTGATTCTCTCAAAATTAGACAAATTAAACAATGATATAGCCGCCAGTAGAAAAGAGCAAGCTCAATTTACTACTGAATTAAAAGATCTAAAAATTGAATTTAATAAATTTTCTTCTAATCTAGAGAAAGAATTAAAACTCAGCAAACTTAAGGAGCAAATTATAGTTTTGATTAGAGAAATAGGATCTTGTTCTCAAGCATCTATCCAAAACTTCGTCAAAATAGATAATTTCCCGGTTACTAAGAATGAAAATTTTCTTACTATCATACACAGCATGTGTGAGGTGATTTGGTATTGATACCTCATCTCAGAGAGGATATGATTGGCTTTATTTATAGACGAAAATTTGGACAGGGTAGTGTTATAATCGATTATAATAAAATTTATACATAATTCTGTTAAAAATAAGTTCATTATAATAGCTAAGAAAAATAAAGAGAAATTATACCCTTATGATCCCACTCGAAAAATTTATGTTAATGAACTACTGTCATCATATTATAATTTTGAAATTTTCATGAGGGCAAGAGATTTTAAGGAAGAGAACCTGATAGAGGCAGCCTGGCATAAAAATGGTAATATTTTCAAAAAACAAGGCAGACGATAAAACGATATTAATCAAATGTAAGGAAGATTTATTATTCTTAAAGTCTAATACTCCCACTATTGGCGATTCCTCAGAGGGAGAGGAAGAACAAGAACGTTATGACTCTGACGTTTCTACCTTATCCAATCGTTCGAAAAGGAAACGAACCAAACAAAAAATTTACACTTCCGATCTGGCTTCTGCTTCAGCGAGTGGAAATATTAAGGATTTTTTTCTGTCAACAACGGCAAATAGGTACTTGTGATAAAAATATTAAATATCTCTCTCTGTGCTTGATCAAAAGGTATTGTAACGCAGCCACTGGTGCCATCTAGGAGAGAAAGCAGGTACCTCATGTTCTCCTAGTGGCCGCTAGGAAGTGCTTGCGGCGCACTCTAGCTCTTTGTAGAAGAATCGAGAAAGTTCCAGACCATTATCCACCGGTATAAATAGCGGGACCACAGAGAGTTGGGAGAGTTTTCTAGTTACAAACGAAGTGTACGTTTGTAGAAAGTGTAAAAAAATGAACAAAGTGAAATTTTGTGGTTTAAACTGTGAATCAATTATTATTAAGTGCTGTATTTTGTAATTTATTGTGTATAACAATAAATTGGTGTTTTCTATATTGAAGTTTAGAGTATTTTATCTATACGAACCCACTTATAACTAGTGGCTAGTGTAGTTGGAAAACGTTTTCCAAAACGTTACAGTATGTTGTGATTCTCAATTTGATTTATGTCAAGTCCAAGATTTTGATTGTTGATTTAATTCCAAGCATAAGAACATTGTTAAAAGGGGTTATAGTTACATCAAATACAATTTTGGTTCAAATGAATCGAGTCTATAAGTAGTTTTTTGGAACTTAAATGGTTAGAATAGTTTATTTAACTTAACTTGTCAAGATTTGAATAAATTACATAATGTAGAAATATTCTGTTTTAGCGAGACTTGTATCTGAATTTAATCACAAACCTTATTATTTGAATGAATACGATTACTTTCTGGTTAATGCCACTAAACAATACAAGGCAGAGCCAGATCTAATAAAAAGTCTCAAATATGGTAGACTTTATTATAGGCGAAAATTTGGACAGTATTGTTAATGTTTATAAAAAAAAAAAATCAGATTTCAGCAGAAGTAGAACTTATTCTATTTATATAATATTTTCGTTTTGTAATTGTATGGAATCAAAGTCCATGCGCTGGCTGCAATTCTCTTACGAACAAGTCAGTAGTCGAGCTGGGTCTGTCCGAGAGACACACATTTTGTTACATGTAACAGCGTCACAGCGCCATTGGTGAATATTTTTCATCATTAGTTTTTCATCGCGTTAGAGAAAAACAGATCGTTGCACCCTTTAGACGATTCTTGCGGGGCCCCAACACGGCTCAGCACTCAAGTGTCTCTCAAGAGAATTTTTTTCTCATACATCTACATACAAGATTCACAGCTACCAGCCATTCAGACTCAGCGCCAACAGCCGCTTCATCTATCACGGCACCATCGCCCATCACTTTCCGTTTTGTTGTGAATATTTATTTCATATTGGATTGAAGTATGTAAGTGCCAAACTTTTATAATTAACAAATAAACTTCTGTGTTTCTGAACGATTTTCAATTCAATTCAAATATAACAATTTTCCTGTTAGAGGGTTATTTAGCCAGCACCTCTCAATTGGTGGAAGCTCTCTCGGGCGTAATACTCTCCCGCGGAGCATATCACAAACAGTATCATTATTTTTCAAAAAAAAAAGTTTATTTTCTATATATTTTCTAAAGATTGGTTTCTTTGCCTACACCTTTACTATAATAATATTAGTTTTATAATAGGCTGTGTATATCTTAAACCATAAGAAAATGATTATGTTTTAAACATAGTTAATTATGATTTAAATGATTTAATTTCTAATTTTTTTAATTCTCATATCATAATTGGAGGTGACTGGAACGCCAGGTTGGGCACATTAAATGATCTTGATCCAGAAATGTTGGAATCCTTCTGTTTTACTAACTACCGAAAATCTATGGATGAAGTAACAAATAATAGGGGAGAAAATTTAAATGATTTAATGGAAAGCTTAGCTAGATAGTGTGTAATGGAAAGGTCCCCTAGTGAGTGGTACTCCTAGTAAATACACTTATTTAGGCCATATGGGTGCAGTGTCGTAGACTATGTATGGCTGTGTGATGGATGCAAGAAACTTGAAATAATATTAAATTTTAAATAAATCTAAATTATCAAAATATGTTGCAAAAGGACAGCCAGGTAATACCATTACAGTTACTCGTACGGTTCAAGAACAATAAGGCATTGTACTGTACTACCCCTTCTTCTCACAGGGGAGGAATTGAAACAAAGAGAAGAGATATTTTAAGACAGACTCGTTCTAGCTACCAAAGTGAAAACATCAGTGCCAATATCAAGTTTTAAGAGTTATTCCAATTAATTTATAAGCATATTGTTGTTAACTTATTTTCTCTTAGAGAATATATTGTTTTAAACTACCAGTGTGTTCTTAATTATTCTTGCATTCTATCTCAAGCAAACATACAAGCCCTTTTCGCTAAAACGCTCACGACACAACCAACTACCTACAAACACATCATCACAATTACATTACAAAGAAGAGAGCCATCAGCTTTAAAAGAGTAAAGAGTATATAGTCTAAGCTCAACCTTCAAACAGGACACTTCAGGAATTGCTCT